>JASAOG010000129.1:1685000-1792500 GCA_030265305.1 Biomphalaria pfeifferi | reverse complement strand
GTCAATAAGTAAGTAAGTAAGTAAGTAAGTAAGTAAGTAAGTCAGTAAGTCAATAAGTAAGTAAGTAAGTAAGTAAGTAAGTAAGTCAATAAGTAAGTAAGTAAGTAAGTAAGTAAGTAAGTCAATAAGTAAGTAAGTAAGTAAGTAAGTCAATAAGTAAGTAAGTAAGTAAGTAAGTAAGTCAGTAAGTAAGTCAGTAAGTCAATAAGTAAGTAAGTAAGTCAGTAAGTCAATAAGTAAGTAAGTAAGTCAATAAGTCAATAAGTAAGTAAGTAAGTAAGTCAATAAGTAAGTAAGTAAGTAAGTAAGTAAGTCAGTAAGTAAGTCAGTAAGTCAATAAGTAAGTAAGTAAGTCAGTAAGTCAATAAGTAAGTAAGTAAGTAAGTAAGTAAGTAAGTAAGTCAGTAAGTAAGTAAGTAATAAAGTCAGTAAGTCAATAAGTAAGTAAGTCAATAAGTAAGTAAGTAAGTAAGTCAATAAGTAAGTAAGTAAGTAAGTAAGTAAGTCAGTAAGTCAATAAGTAAGTAAGTAAGTCAGTAAGTCAGTAAGTAAGTAAGTAAGTCAATAAGTAAGTAAGTAAGTAAGTCAATAAGTAAGTAAGTCAGTAAGTCAATAAGTAAGTAAGTAAGTAAGTCAATAAGTAAGTAAGTAAGTCAGTAAGTCAGTAAGTAAGTAAGTAAGTAAGTCAGTAAGTAAGTAAGTAAGTAAGTCAATAAGTAAGTAAGTAAGTAAGTCAATAAGTAAGTAAGTCAGTAAGTCAATAAGTAAGTAAGTCAGTAAGTCAGTAAGTAAGTAAGTAAGTAAGTAAGTAAGTAAGTAAGTCAGTAAGTCCGTAAGTAAGTCAGTAAGTAAGTCAGTAAGTCAGTCAGTAAGTAAGTAAGTAAGTCAGTAAGTAAGTAAGTAAGTAAGTCAATAAGTAAGTAAGTAAGTAAGTCAATAAGTAAGTAAGTAAGTAAGTCAATAAGTAAGTAAGTCAGTAAGTCAATAAGTAAGTAAGTAAGTAAGTCAGTAAGTCAATAAGTAAGTAAGTAAGTCAGTAAGTCAGTAAGTAAGTAAGTAAGTAAGTAAGTCAGTAAGTAAGTAAGTAAGTAAGTAAGTCAATAAGTAAGTAAGTAAGTAAGTCAATAAGTAAGTAAGTAAGTAAGTCAATAAGTAAGTAAGTCAGTAAGTCAATAAGTAAGTAAGTAAGTAAGTAAGTCAGTAAGTCAATAAGTAAGTCAGTAAGTCAGTAAGTCAGTAAGTAAGTAAGTAAGTAAGTAAGTAAGTAAGTCAGTAAGTCAATAAGTAAGTAAGTAAGTCAGTAAGTCAATAAGTAAGTAAGTAAGTCAGTAAGTCAATAAGTAAGTAAGTCAATAAGTAAGTCAATAAGTAAGTCAATAAGTAAGTCAATAAGTAAGTAAGTCAGTAAGTAAGTAAGTCAGTAAGTAAGTAAGTCAATAAGTAAGTAAGTCAGTAAGTAAGTCAGTAAGTAAGTCAGTAAGTAAGTCAGTAAGTAAGTAAGTAAGTCAGTAAGTAAGTAAGTCAGTAAGTAAGTAAGTCAATAAGTAAGTAAGTCAGTAAGTAAGTCAGTAAGTAAGTCAGTAAGTAAGTAAGTAAGTAAGTAAGTCAATAAGTAAGTAAGTAAGTAAGTAAGTAAGTAAGTCAGTAAGTCAATAAGTAAGTAAGTCAATAAGTAAGTCAATAAGTAAGTAAGTCAGTAAGTAAGTCAGTAAGTCAGTAAGTCAGTAAGTCAGTAAGTCAGTAAGTAACTCAATAAGTCAGTAAGTAAGTCAGTCAGTAAGTCCGTAAGTAAGTCAGTAAGTAAGTCAGTAAGTCAGTCAGTAAGTAAGTCAGTAATTCAGTAAGTCAGTAAGTAAGTAAGTAAGTAAGTAAGTAAGTCAGTCAGTAAGTCCGTAAGTAAGTCAGTAAGTAAGTCAGTAAGTCAGTCAGTAAGTAAGTCAGTAAGTCAGTAAGTCAGTAAGTAACTCAATAAGTCAGTAAGTAAGTCAGTCAGTAAGTCCGTAGTAAGTCAGTAAGTAAGTCAGTAAGTCAGTCAGTAAGTAAGTCAGTAATTCAGTAAGTCAGTAAGTAAGTAAGTAAGTAAGTCAGTAAGTAAATCAGTAAGTTAGTAAGTCAGTAAGTCAGTAAGTAAGTAAGTAAGTCAGTCAGTAAGTCAATAAGTCAATAAGTAAGTAAGTATAAAGTAAGTCAGTAAGTCAGTCAGTAAGTAAGTCAGTCAGTAAGTAAGTAAGTAAGTCAGTCAGTCAGTCAGTCAGTAAGTAAGTAAGTCAGTCAGTCAGTCAGTCAGTAAGTAAGTAAGTCAGTCAGTCAGTCAGTCAGTAAGTAAGTAAGTCAGTCAGTCAGTCAGTAAGTAAGTAAGTAAGTAAGTCAGTAAGTAAGTAAGTAAGTAAGTCAGTAAGTAAGTAAGTAAGTAAGTCAGTAAGTAAGTAAGTAAGTAAGTAAGTAAGTAAGTCAGTAAGTAAGTCAGTAAGTCAATAAGTAAGAAAGTATAAAGTAAGTCAGTCAGTAAGTCAGTAAGTCAGTCAGTAAGTAAGTCAGTAAGTAAGTAAGTAAGTTAGTAAGTCAGTAAGTAAGTAAGTAAGTCAGTCAGTAAGTCAATAAGTCAATAAGTAAGTAAGTATAAAGTAAGTCAGTAAGTCAGTCAGTAAGTCAGTCAGTAAGTAAGTAAGTAAGTAATTAAGTCAGTAAGTAAGTCAGTAAGTAAGTCAGTAAGTCACTAAGTCAGTAAGTAAGTCAGTCAGTAAGTCAGTCAGTCAGTAAGTCAGTCAGTAAGTCAGTCAGTAAGTAAGTCAGTAAGTAAGTAAGTAAGTCAGTAAGTAAGTAAGTTATTAAGTCAGTCAGTCAGTAAGTAAGTCAGTCAGTCAGTAAGTAAGTCAGTCAGTCAGTAAGTAAGTCAGTAAGTCAGTACGTAAGTAAGTCAGTCAGTAAGTCAGTAAGTAAGTAAGTAAGTAAGTAAATAAGTCAGTCGGTAAGTAAGTCAGTCAGTCAGTAAGTAAGTAAGTCAGTAAGTAAGTAAGTAAGTCAGTAAGTAAGTAAGTAAGTCAGTAAGTAAGTAAGTAAGTCAGTAAGTAAGTAAGTAAGTAAGTAAATAAGTCAGTCGGTAAGTAAGTCAGTCAGTCAGTAAGTAATTAAGTCAGTAAGTAAGTCAGTAAGTAAGTCAGTAAGTCAGTAAGTAAGTCAGTAAGTAAGTAAGTAAGTCAGTAAGTAAGTAAGTAAGTCACTAAGTCCGTAAGTAAGTCAGTAAGTAAGTCAGTAAGTCAGTCAGTAAGTAAGTCAGTAATTCAGTAAGTCAGTAAGTAAGTAAGTAAGTAAGTAAGTCAGTCAGTAAGTCCGTAAGTAAGTCAGTAAGTAAGTCAGTAAGTAAGTCAGTAAGTCAGTAAGTCAGTAAGTAACTCAATAAGTCAGTAAGTAAGTCAGTCAGTAAGTCCGTAAGTAAGTCAGTAAGTAAGTCAGTAAGTCAGTCAGTAAGTAAGTCAGTAATTCAGTAAGTCAGTAAGTAAGTAAGTAAGTAAGTCAGTAAGTAAATCAGTAAGTTAGTAAGTCAGTAAGTCAGTAAGTAAGTAAGTAAGTAAGTCAGTCAGTAAGTCAATAAGTCAATAAGTAAGTAAGTATAAAGTAAGTCAGTAAGTCAGTCAGTAAGTAAGTCAGTCAGTAAGTAAGTAAGTAAGTAAGTAAGTAAGTAAGTAAGTAAGTAAGTCAGTCAGTCAGTCAGTCAGTAAGTCAGTCAGTCAGTCAGTCAGTCAGTCAGTCAGTAAGTCAGTCAGTCAGTCAGTCAGTCAGTCAGTCAGTAAGTAAGTAAGTCAGTCAGTCAGTCAGTCAGTCAGTAAGTAAGTAAGTAAGTAAGTCAGTAAGTAAGTAAGTCAGTCAGTAAGTAAGTAAGTAAGTAAGTCAGTAAGTCAATAAGTAAGAAAGTATAAAGTAAGTCAGTCAGTAAGTCAGTAAGTCAGTCAGTAAGTAAGTCAGTAAGTCAGTAAGTTAGTAAGTCAGTAAGTAAGTAAGTAAGTCAGTCAGTAAGTCAATAAGTCAATAAGTAAGTAAGTATAAAGTAAGTCAGTAAGTCAGTCAGTAAGTCAGTCAGTAAGTAAGTAAGTAAGTAATTAAGTCAGTAAGTAAGTCAGTAAGTAAGTCAGTAAGTCACTAAGTCAGTAAGTAAGTCAGTCAGTAAGTCAGTCAGTCAGTAAGTCAGTCAGTAAGTCAGTCAGTAAGTAAGTCAGTAAGTAAGTAAGTCAGTAAGTAAGTAAGTTATTAAGTCAGTCAGTCAGTAAGTAAGTAAGTCACTAAGTCAGTAAGTAAGTCAGTCAGTAAGTCAGTCAGTCAGTAAGTCAGTCAGTAAGTCAGTCAGTAAGTAAGTCAGTAAGTAAGTAAGTCAGTAAGTAAGTAAGTAAATAAGTCAGTCGGTAAATAAGTCAGTCAGTCAGTAAGTAAGTAAGTCAGTAAGTAAGTAAGTAAGTAAGTCAGTAAGTAAGTAAGTAAGTCAGTAAGTAAGTAAGTAAGTCAGTAAGTAAGTAAGTAAGTAAGTAAGTAAATAAGTCAGTCGGTAAGTAAGTCAGTCAGTCAGTAAGTAATTAAGTCAGTAAGTAAGTCAGTAAGTAAGTAAGTAAGTCAGTAAGTAAGTCAGTAAGTAAGTAAGTAAGTCAGTAAGTAAGTAAGTAAGTAACTAAGTCAGTAAGTAAGTCAGTAAGTCACTAAGTCAGTAAGTAAGTCAGTCAGTAAGTCAGTCAGTCAGTAAGTCAGTAAGTAAGTCAGTAAGTAAGTAAGTAAGTCAGTAAGTAAGTAAGTCAGTAAGTAAGTAAGTAAGTCAGTAAGTAAGTCAGTAAGTAAGTCAGTAAGTAAGTAAGTAAGTAAGTAAGTAAGTAAGTAAGTCAGTAAGTAAGTCAGTAAGTAAGTAAGTAAGTCAGTAAGTAAGTAAGTCAGTAAGTAAGTAAGTAAGTCAGTAAGTAAGTCAGTAAGTAAGTAAGTCAGTAAAGAAGTAAGTAAGTCAGTAAGTAAGTCAGTAAGTAAGTCAGTAAGTAAGTAAGTAAGTAAGTAAATAAGTCAGTCGGTAAGTAAGTAAGTCAGTAAGTAAATAAGTCAGTCGGTAAGTAAGTAAGTCAGTAAGTAAGTAAGTAAGTCAGTAAGTAAGGAAGTAAGTAAGTAAATAAGTCACTCGGTAAGTAAGTAAGTCAGTAAGTAAGTAAGTAAGTCAGTAAGTAAGTAAGTAAGTAAGTAAGTAAGTCAGTAAGTAAGTAAGTAAGTAAGTAAGTCAATAAGTAAGTAAGTAAGTAAGTCAATAAGTAAGTAAGTCAGTAAGTCAATAAGTAAGTAAGTCAGTAAGTCAGTAAGTAAGTAAGTAAGTAAGTAAGTAAGTAAGTAAGTCAGTAAGTCAATAAGTAAGTAAGTAAGTCAGTAAGTCAATAAGTAAGTAAGTAAGTCAGTAAGTCAATAAGTAAGTAAGTAAGTCAGTAAGTCAGTAAGTAAGTAAGTAAGTAAGTAAGTCAGTAAGTCAATAAGTAAGTAAGTAAGTCAGTAAGTCAGTAAGTAAGTAAGTAAGTCAATAAGTAAGTAAGTAAGTAAGTCAATAAGTAAGTAAGTCAGTAAGTCAATAAGTAAGTAAGTAAGTAAGTAAGTAAGTCAGTAAGTCAATAAGTAAGTAAGTAAGTCAGTAAGTCAGTAAGTAAGTAAGTAAGTAAGTAAGTAAGTCAGTAAGTAAGTAAGTAAGTAAGTCAATAAGTAAGTAAGTAAGTAAGTCAATAAGTAAGTAAGTAAGTAAGTCAATAAGTAAGTAAGTCAGTAAGTCAATAAGTAAGTAAGTAAGTAAGTCAGTAAGTCAATAAGTAAGTAAGTAAGTCAGTAAGTCAGTAAGTAAGTAAGTAAGTAAGTAAGTCAGTAAGTAAGTAAGTAAGTAAGTCAATAAGTAAGTAAGTAAGTAAGTCAATAAGTAAGTAAGTAAGTAAGTCAATAAGTAAGTAAGTCAGTAAGTCAATAAGTAAGTAAGTAAGTAAGTAAGCCAGTAAGTCAATAAGTAAGTCAGTAAGTCAGTAAGTCAGTAAGTAAGTAAGTAAGTAAGTAAGTAAGTCAGTAAGTCAATAAGTAAGTAAGTAAGTCAGTAAGTCAATAAGTAAGTAAGTAAGTCAGTAAGTCAATAAGTAAGTAAGTCAATAAGTAAGTCAATAAGTAAGTCAATAAGTAAGTAAGTCAGTAAGTAAGTAAGTCAGTAAGTAAGTAAGTCAATAAGTAAGTAAGTCAGTAAGTAAGTCAGTAAGTAAGTCAGTAAGTCAGTAAGTAAGTCAGTAAGTAAGTAAGTAAGTCAGTAAGTAAGTAAGTCAGTAAGTAAGTAAGTCAATAAGTAAGTAAGTCAGTAAGTAAGTCAGTAAGTAAGTCAGTAAGTAAGTAAGTAAGTAAGTAAGTCAATAAGTAAGTAAGTAAGTAAGTAAGTAAGTAAGTAAGTCAGTAAGTCAATAAGTAAGTAAGTCAATAAGTAAGTCAATAAGTAAGTAAGTCAGTAAGTAAGTCAGTAAGTCAGTAAGTCAGTAAGTCAGTAAGTAACTCAATAAGTCAGTAAGTAAGTCAGTCAGTAAGTCCGTAAGTAAGTCAGTAAGTAAGTCAGTAAGTCAGTCAGTAAGTAAGTCAGTAATTCAGTAAGTCAGTAAGTAAGTAAGTAAGTAAGTAAGTCAGTCAGTAAGTCCGTAAGTAAGTCAGTAAGTAAGTCAGTAAGTCAGTCAGTAAGTAAGTCAGTAAGTCAGTAAGTCAGTAAGTAACTCAATAAGTCAGTAAGTAAGTCAGTCAGTAAGTCCGTAAGTAAGTCAGTAAGTAAGTCAGTAAGTCAGTCAGTAAGTAAGTCAGTAATTCAGTAAGTCAGTAAGTAAGTAAGTAAGTAAGTCAGTAAGTAAATCAGTAAGTTAGTAAGTCAGTAAGTCAGTAAGTAAGTAAGTAAGTAAGTCAGTCAGTAAGTCAATAAGTCAATAAGTAAGTAAGTATAAAGTAAGTCAGTAAGTCAGTCAGTAAGTAAGTCAGTCAGTAAGTAAGTAAGTAAGTCAGTCAGTCAGTCAGTCAGTAAGTAAGTAAGTCAGTCAGTCAGTCAGTCAGTCAGTAAGTAAGTAAGTCAGTCAGTCAGTCAGTCAGTCAGTAAGTAAGTAAGTCAGTCAGTCAGTCAGTAAGTAAGTAAGTAAGTAAGTCAGTAAGTAAGTAAGTAAGTAAGTCAGTAAGTAAGTAAGTAAGTAAGTCTAAGTAAGTAAGTAAGTAAGTAAGTAAGTAAGTCAGTAAGTAAGTCAGTAAGTCAATAAGTAAGAAAGTATAAAGTAAGTCAGTCAGTAAGTCAGTAAGTCAGTCAGTAAGTAAGTCAGTAAGTAAGTAAGTAAGTTAGTAAGTCAGTAAGTAAGTAAGTAAGTCAGTCAGTAAGTCAATAAGTCAATAAGTAAGTAAGTATAAAGTAAGTCAGTAAGTCAGTCAGTAAGTCAGTCAGTAAGTAAGTAAGTAAGTAATTAAGTCAGTAAGTAAGTCAGTAAGTAAGTCAGTAAGTCACTAAGTCAGTAAGTAAGTCAGTCAGTAAGTCAGTCAGTCAGTAAGTCAGTCAGTAAGTCAGTCAGTAAGTAAGTCAGTAAGTAAGTAAGTAAGTCAGTAAGTAAGTAAGTTATTAAGTCAGTCAGTCAGTAAGTAAGTCAGTCAGTCAGTAAGTAAGTCAGTCAGTCAGTAAGTAAGTCAGTAAGTCAGTACGTAAGTAAGTCAGTCAGTAAGTCAGTAAGTAAGTAAGTAAGTAAGTAAATAAGTCAGTCGGTAAGTAAGTCAGTCAGTCAGTAAGTAAGTAAGTCAGTAAGTAAGTAAGTAAGTCAGTAAGTAAGTAAGTAAGTCAGTAAGTAAGTAAGTAAGTCAGTAAGTAAGTAAGTAAGTAAGTAAATAAGTCAGTCGGTAAGTAAGTCAGTCAGTCAGTAAGTAATTAAGTCAGTAAGTAAGTCAGTAAGTAAGTCAGTAAGTCAGTAAGTAAGTCAGTAAGTAAGTAAGTAAGTCAGTAAGTAAGTAAGTAAGTCACTAAGTCCGTAAGTAAGTCAGTAAGTAAGTCAGTAAGTCAGTCAGTAAGTAAGTCAGTAATTCAGTAAGTCAGTAAGTAAGTAAGTAAGTAAGTAAGTAAGTCAGTCAGTAAGTCCGTAAGTAAGTCAGTAAGTAAGTCAGTAAGTCAGTCAGTAAGTAAGTCAGTAAGTCAGTAAGTCAGTAAGTAACTCAATAAGTCAGTAAGTAAGTCAGTCAGTAAGTCCGTAAGTAAGTCAGTAAGTAAGTCAGTAAGTCAGTCAGTAAGTAAGTCAGTAATTCAGTAAGTCAGTAAGTAAGTAAGTAAGTAAGTAAGTCAGTAAGTAAATCAGTAAGTTAGTAAGTCAGTAAGTCAGTAAGTAAGTAAGTAAGTAAGTCAGTCAGTAAGTCAATAAGTCAATAAGTAAGTAAGTATAAAGTAAGTCAGTAAGTCAGTCAGTAAGTAAGTCAGTCAGTCAGTCAGTAAGTAAGTAAGTAAGTAAGTAAGTAAGTAAGTAAGTCAGTCAGTCAGTAAGTAAGTAAGTAAGTAAGTCAGTCAGTCAGTCAGTCAGTAAGTAAGTAAGTAAGTCAGTCAGTCAGTCAGTCAGTCAGTAAGTAAGTAAGTCAGTCAGTCAGTCAGTCAGTCAGTCAGTAAGTAAGTAAGTAAGTAAGTAAGTCAGTAAGTAAGTAAGTCAGTCAGTAAGTAAGTAAGTAAGTAAGTCAGTAAGTCAATAAGTAAGAAAGTATAAAGTAAGTCAGTCAGTAAGTAAGTCAGTCAGTAAGTCAGTCAGTCAGTAAGTCAGTAAGTAAGTCAGTAATTAAGTAAGTAAGTCAGTAAGTCAGTCAGTAAGTAAGTCAGTAAGTAAGTAAGTCAGTAAGTAAGTAAGTAAATAAGTCAGTCGGTCAGTAAGTAAGTAAGTAAGTAATTAAGTCAGTAAGTAAGTCAGTAAGTAAGTCAGTAAGTCACTAAGTCAGTAAGTAAGTCAGTCAGTAAGTCAGTCAGTCAGTAAGTCAGTCAGTAAGTCAGTCAGTAAGTAAGTCAGTAAGTAAGTAAGTCAGTAAGTAAGTAAGTTATTAAGTCAGTCAGTCAGTAAGTAAGTAAGTCAGTCAGTCAGTAAGTAAGTCAGTCAGTCAGTAAGTAAGTCAGTAAGTCAGTACGTAAGTAAGTCAGTCAGTAAGTCAGTAAGTAAGTAAGTAAGTAAGTAAATAAGTCAGTCGGTAAATAAGTCAGTCAGTCAGTAAGTAAGTAAGTCAGTAAGTAAGTAAGTAAGTAAGTCAGTAAGTAAGTAAGTAAGTCAGTAAGTAAGTAAGTAAGTCAGTAAGTAAGTAAGTAAGTAAGTAAGTAAGTAAATAAGTCAGTCGGTAAGTAAGTCAGTCAGTCAGTAAGTAATTAAGTCAGTAAGTAAGTCAGTAAGTAAGTAAGTAAGTCAGTAAGTAAGTCAGTAAGTAAGTAAGTAAGTCAGTAAGTAAGTAAGTAAGTCACTAAGTCAGTAAGTAAGTCAGTAAGTCACTAAGTCAGTAAGTAAGTCAGTCAGTAAGTCAGTCAGTCAGTAAGTCAGTAAGTAAGTCAGTAAGTAAGTAAGTAAGTCAGTAAGTAAGTAAGTCAGTAAGTAAGTAAGTAAGTCAGTAAGTAAGTCAGTAAGTAAGTCAGTAAGTAAGTAAGTAAGTAAGTAAGTAAGTAAGTAAGTCAGTAAGTAAGTCAGTAAGTAAGTAAGTAAGTCAGTAAGTAAGTAAGTCAGTAAGTAAGTAAGTAAGTCAGTAAGTAAGTCAGTAAGTAAGTAAGTCAGTAAGTAAGTAAGTAAGTCAGTAAGTAAGTCAGTAAGTAAGTAAGTAAGTAAGTAAATAAGTCAGTCGGTAAGTAAGTAAGTCAGTAAGTAAATAAGTCAGTCGGTAAGTAAGTAAGTCAGTAAGTAAGTAAGTAAGTCAGTAAGTAAGGAAGTAAGTAAGTAAATAAGTCACTCGGTAAGTAAGTAAGTCAGTAAGTAAGTAAGTAAGTCAGTAAGTAAGTAAGTAAGTAAGCAAGGTTTTCTTTGGGTAGCTGCCTCCTCTGTACTGTGATGTACTTGTTCAGGCTGTCTTGAGGTCAACTATAGATGACTTGAATTTCAATTAATTACTCTGCAAGCGTTTGAGTTTTATTGTTCGGGTGTATTCAGTGTAGTTGATCAACAATACAGACTAAACAAGACGATGGATGTAACGAGTCAAGAGATGTGGTCAACACTGAGGAACACTTCATACGATATTTATTCATATAAAAGGCCACAGTAAAAGTCTTTGTCAAAATAAACACGTCTTTACCCTAGAGGATTCTATCGCTAACTGATTCTCCGGTCTCTAACCAAAAATATCCCAAACGTCACTAGTCCCGTTCAATATACGTCTTCTATGGTGCGTCGCTAAATAACTAATACTTAAATAAACTAGGTGTTTAACAGAACACTCCCATCCAATTACCTTTTTTTATCCGAGTTTGCGAAATCATTTTTACACATATGCACTGCGTCAGAGCAGGTCATTTCAGGCTCGGGTGTTGCACACTGGACTACAGAGTTGTTGACACAAACTGACATAGAGAGAACAAAAGTACATTCAGCAGTACATTAGTTGTGGCAGTAGAAAACTAGTGGAAGGTCAAAGTCTTTGACGTGTGCAACCGAGACCAATCGTCATAGAAGGCCTCAACACTGACCTTGGGCGTCGCGTCATATGGTCGGGGAGACCAACAGCTCGTTACCACGTCGTATAGACCTGTGACGTGACAGCGAACTATTGGTCTAAACTGCTCACAGGCTGTGATGGTGCAGGACAGTGATCATGTTTTCTATAACCATTGGTCTCGGTGCCAACAAAAAAATGGAAATGGTACCTTAAAGATAAATAAATAACCAAAAAACTACTTTTTTATTACTCTTTGGTAGTCTATTAAGTTAACCTAACAATTTTAAAATTCCAGGTGTTTAAATTCGACTTATTGATTTCTCTATGTTACCGGTACAGAAAGAAAGCAAGTCAGCCTAGAGAAGGTATTCACAAACGACAGGTCCTATGATATGCTCTTTGGATTTCGTGCCGTCACATAGGTCGCGAGTTCGAGCACTGCCGCTACCATCCCCCAGCTTGGACGTTATTGTGCTGCCCCATGATGTGTGAACATACAAATGGAAGAAGAGAAGGCGAGACATCAAACTATGAGACATCAAACTATGAGACATCAAACTATGAGACATCAAACTATGAGACATCAAACTATGAGACATCAAACTATGAGACATCAAACTATGAGACATCAAACTATGAGACATCAAACTATGAGACATCAAACTATGAGACATCAAACTATGAGACATCAAACTATGAGACATCAAACTATGAGACATCAAACTATGAGACATCAAACTATGAGACATCAAACTATGAGACATCAAACTATGAGACATCAAACTATGAGACATCAAACTATGAGACATCAAACTATGAGACATCAAACTATGAGACATCAAACTATGAGACATCAAACTATTCTGACTTAGGACCATTGTTCAGCGAGCCAATGCTAATCAAAAAGTGGTGCTCTTAGCAGACAAAACATTGGTGAATGATGGGAGAGAGACTTAAGAGGAATCACGTGACAATACTTTGCTAAAACGCTTCAAATGTGATGAGAGCGGGAATTGAAAAAAAAATTGATTGCTTCATGATCCTCAACAAGACATCAATGCTGTCCAGGTTTATCTCACAGATTCTGACTTCAAGAAAACATCAGTGCTGTCCAGGTTTATCTCACAGATTCTGACTTCAACAAAACATTAGTGCTGTCCTGGTTTATCTCACAGATTCTGACTTCAACAAAACATCAGTGCTGTCCAGGTTTATCTCACAGATTCTGTCTTCAACAAAACATCAATGCTGTCCAGGTTTATCTCACAGATTCTGACTTCAACAAAACATCAATGCTGTCCAGGTTTATCTCACAGATTCTGACTTCAACAAAACATCAATGCTGTCCAGGTTTATCTCACAGATTCTGTCTTCAACAAAACATCAATGCTGTCCAGGTTTATCTCACAGATTCTGACTTCAACAAAACATCAATGCTGTCCAGGTTTATCTCACAGATTCTGACTTCAACAAAACATCAATGCTGTCCAGGTTTATCTCACAGATTTTTACCTTTTCGAACATTACTTTTGTTTGGGTAATTGGCTATGGAGGGACAGACAGAACTTTGAAAGAGTTATGCAAAAATACAAAAAACGTGACTGATATGTGTGAGCTAGTCTAGAGATAAAACGGAACATGAATGAAGCACCTTTCGATGACTCTTTTGTAGTCTTTTAAGTTAAACATAGCAATTTTTAAATTCCAAATATTAAAGAGACTACACATTCTTTATGGATTAAAAAAATATGAAAGGAACAGGTTGGGTTAACGAAACTGGAAAAGAAGTGGATTGTGACGCGCTAAAAACGCAAAAGTCTTGGGTCTTACTTTTCAATTTCTCAATACGCTATGATCCTATCACTTGTCGGGACCAGTAGGAAAGGGGTGGAGAGAGAAAGAGGGGGTATCTGGGTGATTGCTTTTAAATAAATTCATATACATATATATTAGTTGAACGATCTGAATTCGAACTCGAGGGCTTAAGCCTCCCCAGCCTCCTGACGTCAGTACATTAATCGCTGTGCTGAGTGTGGGCCTGTAAAATAGAAAATTCTAAGAGTTTTCTACTTTTAGTTTCAAACTTTAAAGCGGTGACATACAAAGTATAAAGGGGATTAATTTAACTTATACCATCACACCAATCAAGTGCAGTTTCTTTCCTTTGTTCGAAACCAAACAAAAATATAATTCTCAATAGTTAATTATTAGACTGGTTTAATTTTTTTTTTGATTCTTATGTTGTCAGGTAAAAGAAATAATTGTGCCGAATTTCAGCTTGATAAGAAATTGTGTGTGGAAGAAATGACGTGTACAAACTTGTTACCAGGCATAGGCCCTACATACGGGGTGAGTTGATATAAGCTTTGTAAAAAAAAAAGGTTTTACAATACATATGGCAATGTATTTCTAATCTTCATATTTCCTGCTGTTCATTTTGCATTTTTAAAGGTGTAGATAAAGGTCATTTATTTAAAAAAAAAAAATATTGTGGATAATTTATATTTCGCTCCAAAGAAGTTATTCTAAAGAGAACCAAGCTATTTCTAGTCTAGTCAAAGGTACGAAATAACGTAGATATTTCCTACTTTGCCTGAAAACTCTAAGTATTGTTACAGAATGTTCTGAGATTTATTCTTTGCTAAGCCATGGCGTGTCTTTATTGTACAATATTCTATCTTCTATTATTTCTCAAGATATGACACAATTCTATTGTTAACCAAAACGAAAAAAAAAGATTGAATGTCAAACATAAAGGCAAAATGTATTCGAGCCGGAAGATAAAGAAAAAGGGCAGCATTTAATTTAGATCCAACTGTAACCTACATATTTTGTCACGTTTATCACTCATGACGCTGTTCTTAGTTGAGGATTTAAGTTTTAGAGAGCTCAGATACTCAACGTGAGTAGCAGTTTGTTAGGCTTGAATTTTCGATACGGTCATCCAGTTAGAGCTACTTTATATTGTTAATTCGTTTGGATATCATGTAACGTAATCCTAACCACGTCAAACACAAACTAAATAAACTTACCTAAAAGTACGATCACTAAGAGAAATTGAAGAAATTGAAGAGACATTTCGGCAAAAGTTTGATGTTACGTAACAACTTACAACAAAAGAAGGCAATGAACAGAAACTTATATTCCCTAAAAATAGACTATATCTAGCTCTTTTTACACAGAGAAGTCCACGGGGGTGCCAGCTTATTGATAAAGTGCCACAATTAACAGTTATTACACAGTGACGTCTCGTCCTTCAGGCTTGTATTAGCTCCAAAGTACAGCTGCTTATAATCTCATGTATACTTATGATTGTATTCCGTACAGTGTTTATAAACTATACACTTAAACACTCAAACAGCTTTTTGTAGAAACATAAATCACAAAAAAAAAGTTATACTTTGTTGAAAAAAACAAATAGAAATTTTGAGAATCGCAGTCAAAAGTTCGGTCTCCATTGGAACTGAAGCGTGAAGGACCTGGTCTGGTTATTTAATACTGGAAATGTTATCTCGGGGTTAACGGCCGTGATAAAAAATATCACATGTAGAGCCCGCACTCTCCTTCAATCCCGTTTGAAAAGTGCCAAGTGCATATTTATATAAAAAAATTTTTTTCCAAAAGATTTTAGTTCCCCGTACCTGCACATTCTACTGCACTTTTTAGTATTTACTTAAGAGAAATGTTTATTTAGATAAAACTGAAACATGCAGTGGTAGAAATGATTCTGTCTCGCTTGTGACATTCTGTCGTACTTAGAACTGGTTTTCCTCTTTACAAAGACATTAACTGTAACGCAGGAACTCCACATGAATTACTTTCATAAGCGAAGAACATTTTCAGGGGCACATAATCTCTGCTGTTCTTTATGTTCATACTTTCAACATTTTGTTTTATATTGCAGTAAAATGTGTACTTAAGCAAAGACCTAAAATGTGTACTTAAACAAAGACCTAAAACTTGCACATAAACAAAGACCTAAAATGTGTACCCAAACAGGTAAACACAATGTGTTTATAAGCAAAGACCCAAAACGTGTAGGTCTACCTAGACAAAGACTCTAAACGTGTAGGCCCACCTAGACAAAGACCCAAAACGTGTAGGTCTACCTAGACAAAGACCTAAAATGTGTACCTAAACAAAGACCGAAAATGTGTACTCGAATAAAGACTTATCCAGTCACGCCACATGTTCTATTCTTCAAATTGTACTACCAACTAGAGAGTAGGTTACACAAGAATTGTAGGAAGCGTTGTGGCCGAGTTGTAAAATGCTTGGCTTCTGAACTGGCTCCCGGGTTCGAATCCTTGTGAAGAACGGTATGTTTAATTTAGGGATCCTTATAGCGTCTCTTATTCTATCCACTCTAATGGATGGATACCTGACAGTAGTTAAGGAAAAGTAAAGGCGATCGCTCGTTGTGCTGGCCATATGACACCCTTGTAAACCGTGGGCCAAAGAAACAAGGTCTGACAGGGGGTACTTTACTTTACTTAGAACCCAGGGGGGGGGAATGTTTGGTTTGTAAGTAAACATGACTAGGTTCTAGTGCAGGCAGGACGGCGCAGACGGAGTTTGAAGTTTGTAAGTAAACATGACTAGGTTCTAGTGCAGGCAGGACGGCGCAGACAGAGTTTGAAGTTTGTAAGTAAACATGACTAGGTTCTAGTGCAGGCAGGACGGCGGCAGACAGAGTTTGAAGTAGGAAAATCCATGTCATCAAATTTGTAATAAATCGAATCTATTTGTAATAGATAGGATCCTATCACATGTCTGGACCAGTTGGAAAATGGGAAGGTGGAGCTATCTGTGCAAATAATATTGCGATCGCTTTTTAAATGAAAAAGAACAATAACGTGTACACATTTTTTACACAAAAGACGGACAGAGTGAGTTGATACAAGCTTTGTAAAAAAAATGTTAAAGTTTATATTTCAATAAAACATAAACAGTCAACAATCATTTGTATCAGGGCCGGATTTATGTATGTGGATGTCCAGAGGAAACATTTTTGTGGAGGCCCATATTTATATCTCTAAATCCTCCTTCGCGGCCGAGCACATTTATTATTTCCTTAATCATGAAAACGACTGTAAAGTCCAACCCTCGCTTTAAAAGGCCGGCCGCATACGTGGCATTGGGTAGGTTTGACAATGTCCATCACACTTCCCGAAGACTGCACTGGCATGGAATATAAGTGTTTAACTATTCCAGAATTCGAACTAATGCCGATTTAAATGATGTTTTTTAAAAAAAGGTTTACAGATATAAATACATGTAATTTATTAGTTTTCTATAATAAAAGGAAACAATTGGGGTACAGAAAATAATTTTAAAAAGTAATAAAATTTGTATAGGAATTTAGTTTGACAAATAACACAAGTTTATATATAAATAAATGTTGAGAAAAAAAAATTTGCTTTATATCGTATAGATACTATCGTTTGTACATATCATATGAACCTTTAAAAAATATTTTTTTGTTATAAAGAACGAATTTCATTAAGTTCCATAGTTTAATTATAAAAGACACAAGTCTTCGTTTACCGAAGGTAGAAAGCAACTGTTGAACCTGTTTTTTGTTTTGTTTTACAATGCTATAAAATTAAATGATTTCACATTTTATTAACGATTGAAACATAAACGTGAAAGACGAACGGACGGACGAAATATCACAAGAAATTAAAAGCAGCTTTTCCCTTTTTGGGGGCTGCTAAACAAATAAACACTTCAAATTGGATTTTGTTGAGAACTAACTAGGTCAAGAGAACAAAGGGTTTTCCCAAATCTCTTAATTTAGATGTCATCCTTGAATGGTCTTCTTAATTATTCTTCCCATCCATTTCACTGCTGTCTTGATGGATCTGAAGAGATTTGGGATGGGGAAAGCATAAAGACTGAGCGTCGAGTGGGACAGTGGATCTGGCGCCTAATGACATTGACACCGCTCTTAACCAATTGACATTTCGTTTTAATGAATTTAATAAAGTTTATAGTTCAGGAGGATTTAAAAAACAAATCAATTAACGAATTGAAATGAGATCAGAGCTATCAGACGTCAATTAGGGAGAACCTAAATTTATTTCCATCCACCCTCCCACCCCATACTTCTTTAGACTACACTTAAAAGTAGCTTAAATAGGATTTCTTTGATTTGCTTTAAACAATATTGAATGCAGACCTTAAACTATGCACATTTCTGGACTGACCCAAAGTCAACCTCAAGTTTTAATCACATGACTTATGCAAGGGTTTTGATGATCACGTTTTGAAACTTTCCTCAACAGGCATAAAAACTAATCGTCTGCATCAATACATCTGATCTTTCAATATCCTAAACGTCTGCTATAGTCTACAGTGTACATCGACCAGCTCGTTTTACGAATATTGTTTAAATTTTTTTTTTTTAAATTGTGGATAACAGCTTCTGACACCCATAAAACTCTCCCAAGAAGAACTGACTGGAACTTCTATTTCAGTACACATATTGCTTGGAGGTATTTTTTCTGGAGCGGAATCAGCTTCTGCACTAAATGTAGAACTGAGAGTATTGAAAACTGATTCCAAGTTCGCTTTCATATTCAACAATCAAGGAATCCAAATAAGTCTTGTACTTTCAATCATTTCACTAGAAATAGTTTCACCTTCCTTGCTTGCCTGGAGAAATGGGATAGCTTCGAAACGATTTAACACGTACATATATATTTTATGTGCAAACAACCCATTGGAATAATATCCAAGACAAACATGAAGTCTGTCTTCCACGCTTCGTTAGAAATATTAGTTACAAAGTCACAGTCAATGTCCTTTAAAGAACATAACAATTTCTTCCTTGAGATTCCATATTCTTTTCAATACTTTGCCCGTGCTAAGCTAGCAGAAAATAATGTGTTACCGAACATCTGAATGTTTTGTTTTAAAATCTTCAAGTACTTCTCGGAACTGCCTGTGGTTAAGACCCCTTGCTCTGATAACTTTGATCATTGAAAGAATTGGGTCAATAATGTTTGCTATTCAATGTAGAGCTTTGCGAGCAAACTTTCCCGTGTAGAGGTAACAGTCTATGGTTGGAATTTTGCGATATTGTTCTTTTATTTTATTAACAAGCCAATGTTTTTCTCAGTCAAAGCAAGGACACCATCAGTTGTTACACTCGCCATCCTGTTCCATGCCAACCCAAGACTCTCAACAGTTCTTTATAGCATTAAATAAATACGTGCTTGGATTTGCGTCTTTGACTGAGTATTTTGACATTAACAATTAGAATAATCTTTGTTTACTTTCAGCTTTTTAGAATGATATGTATAGTCAATGTTTTTTTTAGCCGGTTTATCATAACAATCTAAAGTTGGAATAATTCATATAGATATTTAACATTATTTATCTATGCAATTTTTATACGAAAAATCTGGGGACACATAATTTCTGTAGGTGTCGGCGGGACGCATAAAACGTTTCGGCGGGCCTTAATTTGCCCACCCCTGTTCTAAGACATACTAACAGTAAATAGTTCAGTTAGGGCAGACAATCCATAATATTAAAACTCGGATGAAACATGGGATGAGCGTATGCATTATCTCCCCTTTAAGTATGTATAATATATATATATATATATATTATATATATTCATATATATCATATATATGTATGCTATAATTCGAAATGTCTCTCCTCACAGGAATTTGAGCTTAAAATTCTTCGGTTTGGAAGCCAAGAGCTCTGGCACATATAAAAAAATAGGCTAAAGCAACCACTTTCAACAATAATAGATAGACTAAACAAACACACACACACACACCAACAAAATAATAACAATGTTACAAAGACAGTTTGTGTGGTAACACAAGCTCAAAATCGGCCACCATGACAGGAAAAAAGGCAGGTTTCAATATTTTCAGAAAGAATATCATAATGAAACTAAACGACAGTCCATCTCGCAGCCAGTCATCCGTAGTGTGAACACTACTCTTGTTTTCTCGTGGACTATACGCAGAAACCTTTCATTTACTCCTTACTACTCGTTTAAACTCTTGAGGGAAGAAGAGAATTATATGTATAGATTCTATCAAAGGCAAATGACAGAAGAATGGAGAAAGAAGGTTGACAGATCCTGTGTGGTGCCCTTAAATTCCAGAACCAAAAGATAGGTGAAAGTGATTGTGAGGTTATATGTGAGCCTGTCCTAAATGATGTCTTATAATGAGTATCTAATTGTTTTGTAAAGGGTCAATCTCTTATTCAAAGCCTCAAGAAAAGAACATCTCCGTAAAAAAATTCCTTTAGTTTTGTGTTTCGGAGGTTTATACACACGCTGCAGGTGTCGCGATAATATGAAAAACTAATTATTAAATGTGTTTTTAAATTATGTCCAATTTATTTGCATAGTAAAAAGATTTTTTCTCTTTAAAAAAAATTAACTTTTTTTTTTGTAAATGTAGTATTTAGTATGACAGAACTTACATAACTTAGCAATACAATTGTAAATAAATAATATTTTTTATCAAAAATCTAAAACCATTTGCATTAATGTGTTAAAAATGAGTAAATAGTCATCTCCCTTACTAAAAAGCCTCCAGTGCTCGTTACTATTAATAGTGAATAGTTGAAAAACGGTGTATTTTTTATGAAAAAAACTGGAAAATAATTGATTTAAAAAAAAGATTTTTCGCTTTCAGAAAAGAAAAAAAGTAGCCGTTGCATCAAAACTTTGAATGATCTAAAATATCCTTTTAAATTTTCTCTTCTACTTTCTGAGATCTAAACGGGACGGACTGACAGACGGACAGACAGGACACAGAAAACTAATAGCGTCTTTTCCCCTTTCGGGAACCGCTAAATATTACAAAAAAAAAGAAACTTTAAAGCATTGAAAAGTCAATAATGAACGAAAAAATTAAAAGGAAAATGAGAAAATACAAACATACAAGCTAACATCAACAAACAATTAAAAGCAAATAAGAATAAGGCTTGTCTTCGAATGCAGTGTTTCCCATGGCTACGCAGCACCATCTGTGACCTACATAATTTGCCACAACTTACGCAGGCATAGCCATTGTCCGCCTGTGGTCGACTTAGATTTTCTTTTCGCCGTCTACGTCTGTCCTCGGCAGCTTATTTTATTTTGATCTCAAATGTGTATCAAATGTGTATCTTGCGGCTTTTTAAAAATGAACTCCAGCTGTCTCGTTCTGAAGCCGCATGCCGCCAGGTGCTCTCTTCTATGTCAGTTAAATCAAGTTGGCGCCTAAGCTGGTCCTTAAAGTGTTTTCGTGTGGCACCCTTGTTACGTTTCAGCTCACCAAAAAAGATACGCGATACGTGCCCTGCCCAGTGTAACTGTCGGACCATAAGAAGTCTCTCTATACTGTCTATACCAGTGTTAGCGGTCTTACCACCGTATGTTTATGATGGAGCGCAAGGATCTTTGGTGAAAGCGTTCAAGTAGTCTTAGTTGCTTTCTGTATAATACCCATGTCTCAGAGCCATATAAAAGGGTTGAGAGAACCACTACTTGGTGGACATTGATATTTGTAAGCAGGCGGAAACGTCCTAATGCGTCATTTGATACTATGCTTCCTAGATATGTGAAGTGGTCTACCACGTTTATGGGCTGTCCATTTACGGTGATCTTTGGGGCTGAGTAGGTTTTATTGGGTGACTTCTGGAACATGTTTTCCCGAGGTTTATAGATAAACCGAAAGTGGCGGCAGCGTATGTAAATCGTAGACATTGATCTGGAGATCATGTTCATTGTGAGCTTGCAGGGCACAATCATCGGCATAGAGAAGCTCTGTTATGACCATTTCTTTTGTTTTTGTATGGGACAGTAAACGTCGAAGATTGAACACCTGATGTTGATGTCTTCGTGCAATCACTGCCTCATTTGACCCAGCATTACGCCAAAATAACAAACAAAAAAATACAGGCTAACATCAACAAACAACAAACAAACCAAAATACTAAACAAACAACAAACAAATCCAAACATACAATCGAAGAAACGAAACAAACAAAGGACAAAACACATCAACAATGCATTCAAGCAAATAATATTGACCAACATTCGACTTAGTACTATCATCCAACTAGTCAACTGGCTTTCTCTTACTGAGCACGGGTAGGGTAGGGACAGGTACACAAAGTCTCAGGAGGTTTATTAATTGTGCACTATGTCATTATAACAACACTAACAACTCCTTGTTTAGTACATTCCATATAGCACTTTGACCTACGTAGCAGGGGTCGGCAACCTGCGGCTCTTTGGGTGTTAAGCTGTGGCTATTTAGTTCCATACGCAAACATGATTTATTTTATTGAAAAATAAACATTTAAAAATGAAATCGCTCTGGGTTAATTAACGAGGAGATTCTATGTCTCAGCCACTTGGACTCGTTTTTCAGCTCAGTCCACCACCATGTCTTGAAATGTACCATATTTGCAGGTGGAAGATATTCTTCTTTTGTTCTGTTTTATTACTTGCCATAAATGAATCACAAGTTGCCTTTTTTGTCAAATATGTCTTCTCGAGGTCCAAAATAAAAAATTCTAGGATTTCTACCGCTCTCGTGACAAACTACAGAGGAAGATAGAGCGAATGCCTTTCAAAAATACCTTGGAGACATTAAGATCGGTTTAAATAAAATCTTTTCAATAGCAACTGATGGAGCCAGAAGTAAGACTGAAAATATTAAAGGAAAACAACGATTTTTTGAAGCAAAATAAACCTTGAAATTCTTACGTTTCACTGCATATACACCAAGAAGTGCTTTGTACCCAAACAATTCCTGCAGAAATAGTTGAGGTCATGAATTTGGTAATCAAGAGCATTAACAGCATTTTGCCAAAAGCACTCTACCATCGTCAGTTAAAAGAATTCTCAAACGAAATGGAGACTCAATATTCCAACATTCGTCTTTCCAATAAAGTGCTTGATCGCTTTCCAAAGGTAAGGTGTTGAAACGTTTTGCTTTGTGCTTCATTGAAATAAATACATTCCTAAATGAAAAAGTCACTAAACTCCATGACAAATGTTTGCAAAACTTTTTCACTAACAGCGAAACCCAACCCATGTTTTGGATAAAATTAAAGACAGATTGTTGACAGATTTGAGCAATTCAAAAACCACAAAACCATTCAAACATTCCTAGTAAATCCTCTCAACACAATTAGTAACGAAATCCACATTGATCCATTTGAAATTGATACTGGATCTTTAGATATGCAATTGATTGATTTAAAAGTAAAGCTTTGTGGAGTGGGAAATAAACAGAGTTGAAAGTCAAGTTGGAAGAGTTGGAGCTCCAGAAATGTATCTAACGCAACAAAAATGGAAAGCTTTAAAAGAAATGCCTCAAGTTGTGGCACTAATATTAGACGCATGGAATATTCCTCCAGATTGCTAAATTGAGGTTAAGAACTTTGCATTTGGAAAGCTGTCTATATTTTCCGATTGACATATTCGTGCGAGCAAGCAGGAATATAATTAAAACTAAAATAAGAAGCCAACTAGCCAATGAAAATCTAGAGTCGTGTATGGAACTAACAACAAGGTGATGAGCTCAATGTCTCCAAACTTTCTAAAACCTTGCAAAGCCATCGCTCCCATTGCATTTCTTTGCTCAATTGTTTGGTAGTAAAATATAAGTTAGTGTTGTATGTAAATGTTTAATTGTTTTAATTTTTTAATTACATACTACTTATATATAAATAAATAGATATTTTTTCTTATGAAATAAATACATTCATTTTTTAATGAAAACCTTTTATTTATACGAGTAATATTTATTATTGGCAAGAAAATTATTTGTGGCTCTTTAAAAACTTTGAAATTTTGTAAATTGTAATTTTTGGCTCTTCCGACTCAAAAGGTTGCCGACCGCTGCTACATAGCATTGCATTAGAGTTAGTGGAAACAAAATACAACAACAAAAAGGATGACACCAAACATTACAAACTTTTCTGTCATGTTTCTTTGTTTACTAAGGGTCTAACTTCCCAATACATACAATATTTCTTCCTGTACTAAAATAGGGATCACATTGTTACCTCTCAATGATGTGAGAGCCAGCATACGCCTCCCCCCCCCCCCCGTGATGTCACGTGACACGAGATAACGAGCTTGTCTCCATGACAAGCAATAATTTAGTCCGTCACGTGACCGATCATTTCCAAGTCAACTGTTTGGTCTTCCAGTTTAAGTTTCTTCAGGACCTCCAACCTTGCCGTATAGTACTTTTAAGCAGACCATTAAGACCTACTTGTTTCGAACTTGTTTAGATTCGTTTTTGATTTCTGTTGTCGTGACTGTGTTTGTGATGTTATTACAGCGCCTTGAGTTTACATTTTGTTTGTTAACAGCGCTTTATAAATAAAATTATTATTATTATTATTATTATTATTATAGTGACACCCTTCGTCTTCTTGTTGTGTTCACTAGCTGTTGAAACCTGTTTCCCTCCAGATGGACGAGCAGTCAGGGTCAAGGGTTAAGGAACAGAATATCTTCAAATTTCGCATCTCTTTTAGCTATTTGTTAGATCAGGACAAAATCTACAAACTTATTCAACAAGTCTAGCAGGTCGTCCACTTTGAAGGTTTACAGATGCATGCAGACCCGACATGAAGCTCTTCAAAACCGACACTAGCAGCTGGGAAAAAAAGTGGCACTGGATAGATCCATATGAGGAGCAAACATAAAGGAAAGATCCTGGATTGCAGATGCACACACAGCAGAAGTAGATATGGTGAAAGTGCAACAGCACCTGGTGATTACAGATGCCCGACCTGTGACCGCAGCTGTGTATCAAGGATTGACCTGACTTCCCAGTGCACGAGAAGTTACAAATGGACAAGATCGAGTTTCTCCACACGTAAAACGCCACAGAACTCTATAGATCTATTAACAAGTCTAGCTCTAAATTATTAAAGGCTTTTTAAAAGACTTCACTTTTCGATTGAAGATTTTCATAAAATGGAGACAAAACTTGCTTGTTAATGTATCCAGTGTATAGAATACAAAAGTATTGATAAATTATACATTTTTAATCTAAAAAAAATTCTTTTACACTTTTTTAGCACTTTAAAAAGAATCATATTTATAAGCCTTCAGTAAGAAAAAATCTGTACACCGTATGCACCATACAGTCAATCATTTGCCTCCGTTTATTAGAATCCCCTATATACACAATTATACATACTTCAATGAGATTGTAATGGATTTGTCTCAAATGCAGAGATTACCAAAAAAAGATTTAAAAAGAAAAAAATATTTCTTTCTTCTTTGTCTCCACGCTGAAATAGTGTCTGGCAAACAGAAACATAACGCGTTACACCGTCAAAATTCATTTTTAATGCCCAAGTAATTATCAAACCATTGCCACTAACGCTGAAAGCAAGGCTGTTAACTCCAAATCAATCAAGTTTTGAGGATTACTTCAGTTACTGACCTTGGCATTGAACATCTTGGCTATTTTTAGCTTTGATTTGTCTCCTTTCTTCACCAGTCGCCAATATCATTATAATGACCCCTTTAGAGTGGTGTCCCTTGATTACATTTGTTGAGGCATGAGAGTTAATGAGTTTTTAGGAATAAAATAATTTTTTTTTTTCTAATAGAATCTTAAATAGAAAAAATAAATGATTTTCTTTCTCTGAAAAATCTATTACACTTTCTTCTGTATATACGTGTATAATATTTACAACAGTATACATATTATACTGTAGATTTTGGTTTAGATTAACATTCTGTTGGTTTTGTTTTTTGTATTTTAGGCAATTTCAGCTTTGTTTTTCATTTTGTTAAGTCTTGTTAGTCAAGGTGGGTTTACAGGTCTATCTATAGTAGGATATAATTTCCGGTGTCACGGATGAATGTGTGTATGTATGTATAATTTATTTTTACAATCTGCGCGAATGACCGGAAGTGTGTTTTGTTGTCAGACAGAGCCCAGCTTGTGTGTGAGATGCAGTAAAGCTGATTAAAGTGTATGTGTTTGATCTAGTGGTTTCATTGTTTTATTTCGTTAACTAGAACTGAACCAGGGACACCTAAACGTATCGAGACCTAAGGGAGATTCTATCGAGTTATAAGTAGAGTTATATAATAAGGAATCTGTGTCACCCGGGCTCCCCACCTCAATGCTGATTATTAACTTCCTGTCGGGGTTGTAACTTTGCGTGGCTCGTCTGCCCGGGCACCCCTGACAGTTTATTAGTTGACATGTTAGATACAAAATAAGTAATTATGATAAGTTAACCTATATCAGTTAACAACAAGAGTTTAAGTACAACAGTTTAATGAATAGATAATGTAATATGACGTAAATGATGAAGAAGTACCAATTGTATTTACAAAGTCAAGTACTAGTTAAGCAAATCATTCAAAAATAAATACAGCAGCACACCTTAAGCTCAGTGCTACAGTTCAATAAGGTTCGCGAAGTCCACAACCCAATGCCCGGGGTGCTTGACCTCTTTGGAGACCGCTGCATTCTGCGTAATTTTTAATATTTAATGTAAAAAAACTCATTTAAGGGCCCTTCTCATGTGGAAGCCCGAGGGGATTTTCGAATTCTCTCCTCCCTCCCCAACCATAGCTACGCCTCTGCCTCCAGGCGTCTCTGTACTGTGCAAGTCTCACCAACTGTTCCCATGTTAAATTGATCTGCTTGGTATATACATCTACATTCAAGATAGACATATAAATATGATACTTTGTGATGGTGTTTGATAATTTGTGATATCGCCATCGGTGGAGATTTTATTTGTATTGTATTTATTACTATTAAATAAATAGCGTTAAATATTAAATCCTAGTTTGAAAAATTACCATAGATGTTAAAGCTCTTATTAGGAAATCATGAATCTATTGATATAATGAACTATTAATGCTAAAGTATTGAATTACTGCTCTTGTAGTTCATACTATTAGAAACAAAAAAAAACAAACAAACAAGAAATTTGTCTAAAAAAAATCTGCTCGTTTTCAAAGACTAAAGATTTATTTGTAGCACATTCTATATATAGATTACCCTTTCTGGACAGTCCCCACCCCCCCAAAAAAAATGGAGGTAATAAAAAGGTTTTTTACAATTCGTCTTGATATTTTGCTGAGGGGCGCAAGATGACAACTTTTAATATCATTTTTTCACCCAGTCCCAAGTTGTCCATTCATTGTTGTGATCCCTACATCGAGAGATTGAATTAGGCGTTGTGACCTTTCACGCACAGATCAAGGTCATAATAGAGCGTTTGGAAATTTACGAATTGTTGTTGTTATTTCTTCATCCTCTGTCTAAGTTCTGTTTGTGTCTCATATCAATTCTTTTATCATCCTCTCACAATTATCGCTATTTTCGGCATTCTCTCTCTCTCTTTCTCTCTCTCTTTTTCTCTCTCTCTCTTTCTCTCTCTCTTTCTCTCTCTCTCTCTTTCTCTCTCTCTTTCTCTCTCTCTCTCTCTCTTCTATTACTTTTACACCATGAAGTTCTCTCACAATTTTTCCAAAATTATTTTGTTATCTGTGTGCTTGTATGTGTATGTGAGTGTGTGTTGGGGGCCTCTCGAGATGCTTACATGGTCAAGCTTTACGTAATTCCCCCACACACATACACAATTTATTTCTCCTTTGTATTTTTTTTTTAATTTCTTTTTTTTTTTTCTTCTCTTGTAATCTCATCAAATTAGGGGCAAATAGAAAGAATGAACTTGTCGACAGCATCCATCCCCTAGGCAACCATGGTCAACCTCGGGACGGCCCCTGGTTAACCACTGAACAGCCCCTGGTCAACCACTGGACGGCCCCTGGTCAACCACTGGACGGCCCCTGGTCAACCACTGGACGGCCCCTGGCCAACCACTAGACGGCCCCTGGTCAACAACTCTGAGCAAATTTCCAAACGAAAATTGCACACGCGTGTGTTAAATTTAAATTGGATCATTCTAAAGGGACAGAAGCCTTGGTGTAGATAAATTAATTATCTGCTTTGGAATTATCTGCCCTATCGATCTATGCTATAGAAGAGTATTTACCAAACTTTTTCCTTAACGGAACGCTTCGCACATTCTGAGTATTTAGCGGAGCATTTTGTTATTTTTTTTAGACAGATAGTTATTGACGTGATGCTCTACTAGTTAATTAGTCCAGTAGTACGTGGAACACCTATTCGGTCCTCGCGGAACTCTAGGGCTCCATGGAACACAGTTTGGGAAACAAACATTAAGATATTTGTGGGGGGGGGGGGGGGAAAGGCAAGGTTCTCATTTATCTAAAAATTTCTTGAATGTATTGGGCATAACATGAGATCTGCTTTGCTATTTCTCCTTATTCTTCTCTGTCTTTTGATTTCCTTCATCCTTATAATAACCATCAAACTCTCAGTGAGTCAGCCTAGTCAGGACTTGAGAGGCTCGATACTCTACTCCAAATACCCTGGACATAAGTGAGTCAGGACTTGAGAGGCTTAATACTCTACTCCAAATACCCTGGACATAAGTGAGTCAGGACTTGAGAGGCTTAATACTCTACTCCAAATACCCTGGACATAAGTGAGTCAGGACTTGAGAGGCTCAATACTCTACTGCAAATGCCCTGGACATAAAGCCTGTAGTGAGAGCAATGCACGCTTGTCTACAAATAGTCAAGAGCATGGGCTCGCAACGGAATCCGGCAGGTATCCAGCAGTTTTCCAAACCTCAAGCCCATTGCTGATGGTATAAAACAAACAACACCCTTGTTCTCCTGCACGTTCTGTAGCCTTAAAGTTTCCCTCAACACGAGTACCGCCCCCTTTTTAAGTCTTTCAATGTTTTGATGTAACACTCTCGTTTGTTATGAGGAAACGAACAATCGCTCTGCATGTTGTTCCAAGGAAGTTTATTTATTCGATATTTTTAATGGACATAAATGATTTACCAAATGGCATTAGTTCAGGAACAAAAGTCAGATTATTTTTAGACGATTGCATAATATATAGAACAATAAAAACAACACAAGACACAGATATTTTACAAAGAGAATTAGATGAATTACAGAAATGGGAATCAAATTGGAGCATGTCTTTCCACCCAGAAAAATGTCAGTTGTTAAGAGTAACAAAAAAACAAAACAAATTAATTCCACTTATCTTATTCATGGTAAACCAGTAACACAGACTAAAAACGCAAAATACCTAGGTGTTATAATAAATGAAAAACTGTCATGGAATCCACATATTGATGAAACTATAAAAAATCAAACAAAGCATTAGGATTTATTAAAAGAAATGTCTATAAATCAAATAAGAACATAAAACTAAAATGTTATTTAACCTTGGTTAGGTAAATAATAGAATATCCAGCCAATGTTTGGGACTCAAGAAAACATTAAGAAACAGGAACAGACACAAAATAGAGCAGTGAGATTCATAACAAACGAATATTCACATCTGACTAGAGTAACACCTTTATGAAAATAACTAAATTTAAAAAGCCTTCAGGATAGAAGACTTAAAAGTAAAGTAGCAATTATACATAAAACACTGAACCATAATATTCAAATACAAAAACAAAATCTAATAGATTACTCAAAAAGACACAAAGATTAAGACATATTCCTCATTCCGTATGCTAGGATAAATTTGTACAAATGCTCCTTTTCCCCTAGTGCTATTAAAGCATGGAATGGGTTGCCTGAGCCAGCCAGATAAACCAGTGACTTTGCAGAATTTAGGTTACTTTGTTAACATGCATGACTAAATGCATGACTCGTAGGACGTAATCATCTTCTTATTTGAAGTAACGTCTGTATTATATAAGATAAGAAGATAAGGTATTGTCCTTTTAAAGAAATATTATTAATGTTTTTCTTGTTACGGGCGACCTCTTCTCAGTAAAACCTCTTTACTTATTATGCGAGCGAATATCACTTTAGCGCGTCACGAAACATAACTACGTATCGACTTAGTAAAACGAAAACAATTCCAGAGTTCTCTACACTGGTTTTGTTTTATGAATGGGGAATTAATAAAAAAAAATGTACGTTCTTTACGAACTTACCCTGACCTCGCGGACCAATGGGAAAGTTGTAATAGGTATCATGTGACATATGCCGCTCGCCGGTTTTCTCACACGCCAGCCGACCTATCACGAGTGCCTCATTCGGAACAGTTCGTGGAATCGGGGCGAGAGCGAGCGAGCGAGCGAAGGAGAACAAGAGAGGGGGAGAGTGTTGACATTTAGTTTGTTATGCCATGGCCAAATGATCATTCTGGAGAAAAGAAAACTTTATGAGGGGAGAAAACTTTTTGGCTCTGCGCGACAGCGTATTAAAAGTTTATTACTTGCTAAGTTTGTAGCTCGTCAGTGCCTTGTTGCCTCCCCTGATATTAACATGTCAGTTAGTGGAGAGGATTCGTTTATTGAGTGTTGAGCTTTACTTTATTGAAATCGTAAAATATTTTTACTGTTGGTAAAATATCTTATCTTATATCTTATAAATATCTTATAAATTAAAATTCCCAGGCATGTGTCAATTTGGCATCACTTACGGAATTTAAAGATCGCGCTTTTTTTTTTATATTTCTGTGGATTAAGGTTAACCAGAATGATCAAATCGCTCATGGTTAAATGATTTCAATACATTAAGTATAGCGACACTTTTGGATAATTGCTAAGGAGACTTATTCTAAAAAATGGATACAGTGTGAATTGTGCTTTTTTTTTACCCCATGCAATTAATTCTTGAAAAGTGTTCATCTTGTGCCAAAGAGGTAATGTCATGATGTGATGTCAGTGTCACATGTCATGACACAATGTGACTGAATGCTCTGCTGTGGATAAGGCGAAGGATGAAGAGCGCTGGCGTCTGGAGACAGATGGCCGCCACTGTCTTGGTCACTAGCTTCGTCTTTTTGATGTTCTCATCAGATGTAGTGGTCAGTTCAACTCTGGTGACCAGATCTAGTGAAGATATTCGCTATGAAGACGTTGCCTACGTCCTGCCTGAGAAGCCTTCGCCAGAAGTGGATGCCTCCCCGTACTTTACGAGCATTCCCAGGCTGAGCAGACTGCTGCATTTCTTGGAGACAAACATCTCCATGTCTCACAAGGACGAGCGACTAAATCTGTCGCTAGAAACTCATGAGATGGACAGCCGGGAGGCACACGATTCTTCTCATCCTTCTCAGATAAACGTATTAAGCAAAAAGTCGCAACCCCCACAAGTCTCCGCCCACGGAAACATCAGAAAGTTGGTCTTAACATCGAGCAAGTCACCAGCATTGAAGGATACGAATTCTCAGAAACAATCTGTACATGTGACGTCATCTAACGTTTTAACTCAGACTGCATTGCATCATGTGTTGACTAAATCTGGACATCATCCCGATGCCAGGCGAAACACGTCTGAAGTACCAGTCAGGAGACTGCCTAAAGCCATTATTATAGGCGTCAAGAAGGCCGGAACCAGAGCTTTATTGGAATTTCTACGCATCCATCCCAATGTAGAATGTAGTGGTCCCGAACCTCACTACTTTGACAAGAATTACAACATGGGTTTAGAATGGTATAGGTGAGTCTATATATCTATCTATTATCTATCTATCTGTCTATCTATCTATCTATCTATCTATCTATCTATCTATCTATCTATCTATCTATCTATCTATCTATCTATCTATCTATCTATCTATCTATCTATCTATCTATCTGTCTGTCTGTCTATGATTATATTTGTATTTATGTCTGTATTTCTGTGTTTATATTAATTTCATACTGTTTGTAGATACTTTAGAAAACATATCAACCGTCTACATCATATTGATTCAAAACGATACCTCTTGCAATGAATCCATTTTATCCTTAGTGGAAACGTCCACTTAATCAACTTAATCAACTTAATCAGCTACATGCTAGTGGGTAAAGATGCTAATCACATATTAGTGACCTCATTACCGCTCGCTCCCCCCAAGTGTTTCTGCAGGTGTTTAGATACAGAACACGAGATTAGAGTTAGCCTCTACCTCTTTATGTTCCTTTAATGACTTGTACACTTTTACCTAACCCTATGGAACTATCTTAAACTAATATATTCTCTTTCATTTCTGAATTGGGAGGGGGAGAAAGCAAATGATCATTAGAAAATAATTTTTATCAAGGGGCTTTGAGAAATGGACGTGGGCGTATCTTAAATAAAATGTTTAATAAGGCTTATTATAAGCTGTTAACTTGATTGACTAGGGTAAAGTTTATTTTAAGTATACCTGAACTTTTTTTTTTTTTTTTTTTTGCTTCAATTATTTCACAGAGAACTTTTTATAAACAGGAGATACAAATGTACGTTTTTAATAAAGTCTTTATCATTGATCTAGTTTTAATCAGGGTTGGATCTTGTTTTAATCTAGGTTTATTGTTAACAAAGATATCCGTGTATTACTTTCACAAATCTAGTTGGAATTATTTCTTGATGTCTGAATGTTTTTCTCCTTTCAACCATTCAACGGAAAATAAAATGTGCGGCCATCTTGAATAGTGACACATAGAGATCTGGACAGAATACATGACGTCATTCCACGAAGCAACTATGCGTAGCAACTCACGACAAGTAGAGCTAGACTCGATTAAAAATTGCAAAACCTTAAAAATATATCGGTGTCGAGTTTATGAAAAAATCTAGCCAATGTTTTCAAGAATTTGCTAAGTTTACAAAAATTATTTAAAAAATTAGGATAGGGTCAATGCACTACTTATTTACCCTAATATTAAATTCACAATAAAGTCAATTTGCTTTGAGAAACTATTGTATTTGTATTGTAGTTCGTTCAATTCTTTTTTATTTTACTTTATCATTACTTTCACATTCTGTACATCGTATACACCAAAATCTTGCTATTTAGATACTAGCCTCCATTTTATGAAAATCTCTAGATTTTGTTCAGATGAAAATTCAAGCAATCTTTGTTATCGCCAGAGTTCATTTGGAACATTCATCGCATTTAAGTGAGAAATTTGACTTTCTCACTTAATAGAATAAATGTCTAGAGAACTAGAACAAAATATGGAGAGAAAAGGAACGAAATGTGGAAAGAAAAGGAACGAAATGTGGAGAGAAAAGGAACGAAATGTGGAGAGAAAAGGAACGAAATGTGGAGAGAAAAGGAACGAAATGTGGAGAGAAATAGAACAAAATGTATAGAGAAAAGGAACAAAATGTCTAGAGAACTAGAACAAAACGTGGAGAGAAGTAGAACAAAATGTGGAGAGAAAAGGAACAAAATGTGGAGAAAAAAGGAACAAAATGTCTAGAGAACTAGAACAAAATGTGGAGAGAAAAGAAGGAAGAAAATGTGGAGAAAAAGGAACAAAATGTCTAGAGAACTAGAACAAAATGTGGAGATAAAAGGAACAAAATGTGCAGAGAAAAGGAACAAAATGTGGAGAGAAATAGAACAAAATGTCTAGAGAACTAGAACAAAATGTGCAGAGAAAAGGAACAAAATGTGGAGAGAAATAGCAAAATGTCTAGAGAACTAGAACAAAATGTGGAGAGAAATAGCAAAATGTCTAGAGAACTAGAACAAAATGTGGAGAGAAATAGCAAAATGTCTAGAGAACTAGAACAAAATGTGGAGAGAAATAGCAAAATGTCTAGAGAACTAGAACAAAATGTGGAGAGAAATCAAACAAAATGTCGATAGAAATCAAACAAAATATCTAAAGAAATTGATCGAAAGGCATAGAGGAAATATTTGTAAAATCAACTGAGAAATAGATCAAAGATAAAACTTTGCTGGATCAAAACAACCAACGTTTAGGCTACCAGGCCTTCGTCCGCTACAAAATGTGCGTTCACTTTTCTAAGCACATTAATGAAGAAATACTCCTGACTAAATTGATAGTCTAACAATAAAGAAAGCTTGCAAGAAAGTGCACAACTGACTGATCAATTAAAAAAAAGAGCATTCTAACGGAGTGTCAGGTAATTGGTCTATCTGGTGGAAATATCTGACCTGGGGCAGCCAAATCTCCTGGCACGCGACTCATCACATCCCAGTAATGAGAGCTGTGTGGGCAACTGCTGGCCTGACCCCTCGCTGACCGCCATAGATTGCATTGGTAGCGCTTTTCTCGTCCCGGTGATGGCCCTTGGCTGCAGCCTCGCTTTGAAATGATTGTTCGCCCTGACCGTGTAAACGACACTTGCTATAGATGTTGGTGCCGAAGATGAAAATAATGATAGTTTTAATCACCGGGCTTGTGTGAGTGAGGGTGTGTTTGAGTGTGTGTGTGTGTTTGTGTATGTGTGTGTGTCTTACCTCCCTTAGTTAGCTTTTTTTTTTTTCTACTTCAAATTGTAGTCGACATAAATCTAAACATACAAACGTAAACCTGAAACATTTGATAGAATCTAAACATAAATGAAAGGAAGATGAGACATATATATACATGTACACGTACAGTATACACTACCGTACACTTAAAGACAGCAGCATACATGGAAAGTATGTATGGACTGTTATATTAACAGAAGACCAGTAGAAGTGATAGTAAGAACTTGAGTCACAAATTTAACAAGGAAATTGTTATGTTTCTTAACAGTCAAGACCAGGCTTAGTTTTTTTTTTCGGCAAAGAGCAGGTTTAGTTGAGTCGGCATAGAGCTGGTTTGAGTTGGCATAAATCAGGTTTATTTGAGTCGGCCAATAGCAGATTTATTAGAGTAGGGCAGTAGGCATAGACCAGCTTAATTAGAGTAGGTCTAGATACTAAAAAGGCCATTTAAATTAGGCATAGACCATTTCTCTCAATGTTAGACTATCTCGCTGGCCTATACACACAAGCGCCAAGAGCTCCTAACATCTTGCATGGACTAAATGATTGTCATGTGTATTGCCTGTTCCAACATTAATATTACGTTGTCGTTTTTTTTTAAACAGTCTCTCTGTTCGTCCAGCTGTTCGTTACACTCGCGGCCTGTATTTAACTTTGATTCAATACCACTGGGATAGCAATTGTCGGGCAAGCGAGCCCTCTAATGTATGAACTTTAAGCTCGACCAGACCTGAACTCTTGCAGAGAAATATGTCATTAAAAGAACACTAAGGACCACTCCACTGCCCCGCCTCCCCCCCCCCCCCCCGCCTCCGCGCGGATGTAAATGACAGCACACCCCCCCCCCCCCCGCCACAGACACACCGCCAGCCTTCAGATTCATATGATGCACAAGTGTAAATAGATAGTATTACAAGTGTTAAGGTTTTTAAAGTTGATCATTTAGATCAAAGGTGAATAATTAGATCAAAGTTAAACATTTTGATCAAAGTTGAACATTTTGATCATAGCTGAACATTTTGATCATAGCTGAACATTTTGATCATAGCTGAACATTTTGATCTCTATAAAGATTGGAAGACGAATTCAAATAGAATGTGTGGGCTTACTGTTAAGTCGGGGAGTGGGGCGTGTTGTGTGTTAGTTTAACTGTTGGTTTTAATTGAAGCTTGATGCTCAATTGTATTTGTTTGAAATGTTACTTGTTATCTCTTGCAATGATTAGATCTGGAGGTGATGTTGAGAGAATAAATTTGATCCTCAAAATGTTCGTCTTCAAACTGGACAAGCTCCTGTAGCTGGTGCTTGTATCAATCACGTGTAGCTGTGCTTATCACTTTACTTCCCCCCTTGTCTTTCGAGTGTTTCTGAGAATCTCACGCAGGTTCAACAATCTACACACATTGTATTTATAGCATCTTGAATTCTATCTCAACTTTACGATAGACAGCCTGATTCAATCATTTTTTTCAAAGAATAGTTCCAACCCTAATATCATCTCTTTTGTTAACCCTTGCCCTGCTCTTTAACGTTACTAGCAGTCGCCTGCCAGTCTCAACATTCGTTCAAAGAAACGTATTCTGCTGAAGTCAACGTGTTTTTGTTCAATGACAAAGTCACCGAAACGTTTTGTGTCCGGACGGAAAGGGACTTATCTAGGTCATGAAACTTGTTACATGCTGCACAGTGTAAACGCAGCTTAAAGCTAACAAGATGGAAAGTAATGCACAGTGTAAACGCAGCTTAAAGCTAACAAGATGGAAAGTAATGGATAACTGTTGTACGTCCTACGTGGACAGAATGTTAGTACCACAAAGTTGGTGTTCTGTCTTCAAGTTGGGGCAGTAGCCTGAGGTAGACTTTGAACATATGTATGTCCCCCTCCCTTCCGCTCTCGCCACCCCCCCTACACATACTTTCACGCCCCCCCCCCCCACACACGTTCACGCCCCCCCCACACACACGCACGTTCACGTCCCGCACATACCTACCACCTGTTTTTTGTGGTCCAATATGTCTGACTCTACACCTGGTGCGCCAGTTACGGTACCGCTAGACTTGCTGACTTTGGCTCTCCTCACTTCCGATGGAGTGTCTGTGAACATGTATATGTGTATGTTTGTGTGTGTGTGTGTGTGCGCTGAGAAAAAGTAGATTGACTTGCTTGAAAAACATTCACAAACATCTTGGGAGATTCTAGAAGAGAAAAGATTCGATTTCACTAGTCGATACCGTGATTGTTATGTAACCTTTCGCCTTATTGGTTGAAATATTTGTATTCAATCAATAACCTTCTAAAAATAAACTTTTACAATTCATAAACTTTCTAACTGTATATATGTATATATATATATATATATATATGCATACAATTACTTAAGCATTAATTGTTTGTATACTTTTTAATTTTCCTTATAAAGAAGAAATAATGGCATGTCTTCGATCCGGAACATTAAGGATGATTGCAGTGTTTCATATGACTATGGTTACGACTTGATATTTCCCCCATCTGGTGCAGTGTTATAGAGTGTGTATATTTCTATGGTGACAGTACGAAGATGTCAGCGATTGGTTGTGAATGATTCTAGATAGGTGTCATTCTCGTCAACAGTCTTAGTTAGGGGAGGCGACTTAAGAATGTGAGGGTGTGTTATTGTAGTGAGTTACATTTTGTTAGGGAATAGTAATACTAAAGTCTAGTATATTGTTTTTATCTCATATCTGCTTGATATTTAGTATTGGTCACAAGAGAAGTTATTTCAAGTTAAACTAGAATACGTCTCCAGCGGTTGTCTACCAGAAGTTTGGTGCTACAAGTTGTCTACCAGAAGTTTGGTGCTACAAGTTGTCTACCAGAAGTTTGGTGCTACAACTCAACGACAGGCAACAAGACGCAGACCAAAAGGTTTGATACAGAAAATAAACATCAAAGCTGAAACTGATCGAGTTAGGGAAATATTTCGAAAGACTAACAAGCCACATCGTTTTTGTTTTCATTACATTTGGTGTCCCACTCCACATTCTGAGAACACTTTGTTCAAACTGTTACAACAATTTTTCTCATGGAACTGATGAGCATCTATCACATCTTAATATCGCTCACATCTCAAGATCTTAATATCGCTCACATCTCAAGATCTTAATATCGCTCACATCTCAAGATCTTAAGTATCGCTCACATCTCAAGATCTTAAGTATCGCTCACATCTCAAGATCTTAAGTATCGCTCACATCTCAAGATCTTAAGTATCGCTCACATCTCAAGATCTTAAGTATCGCTCACATCTCAAGATCTTAAGTATCGCTCACATCTCAAGATCTTAAGTATCGCTCACATCTCAAGATCTTAAGTATCGCTCACATCTCTACATCTTAAGTATCGCTCACATCTCTACATCTTAAGTATCGCTCACATCTCTACATCTTAAGTATCGCTCACATCTCAAGATCTTAAGTATCGCTCACATCTCAAGATCTTAAGTATCGCTCACATCTCTACATCTTAAGTATCGCTCACATCTCTACATTATTCTTCAGTTGATGATTGGACGGGTACTCGTCTAAACTGTCATAACAACCTCAGCTACTCTAAAGTTTCCGCCTTTTGTTGCCATGTGATGCTTTTAGCCCCAGGAACAATGTTTGCTTAGAGTTCTGGAAGAGAAAATAGAGGTTTTGGCCAGTCTAGACAAAGTAAGGGGCAATAATCTCCGCAATTATTTCATAGCTGCCATCTCTTACAGCGGCGTCGTTAAAGCTGGTATTCACATTGACATTAATTCTAAATCTGAGAAGGCGTCAGATTTTTCAGACAATGTTAGATAAATCAACGCGTTTTTCTTCCTTGATAGTATCCCATGCCGGAAGCAGGCTCGTTGTGTCGGACTCGATAACAGACCAAGATCAAGACGCCAGTCGTCTCAACTGTACTTGACAGTACTCCGCACTGAACCGTCGTAATGCTGCGTACAGAACCACACCGCTGAACTGTGCTGTAGTCGACCGGACTGTAGTGAACCGGGCTCTGAACCGTCTTTACTGGACACCTCCGCTCTTTATATAGGGTCCCTACTGGCCTTCTAGAACCGGACGGAACATCGCTCGACGTTTCTAGCTTCGTCACATGACTACATCTTTCGTGACGCCCCTGAGCTCTGTTCACGACGACGATCCTTCCCGAACCGTCCTGTTGACACTCGTCTCGGCTGACCGTCGTAACTCGTCACGGTTGACCGATCGTCTAGCGCTGGCCTGGGGCGATTTGCGTCGGCTGACTACACTCACACCACTACCCCCATCTGTGCCACCACCAGGTTTATAACAATATTAAATGTTCTTCTGAAACTGTTGGCGCTAATAAACCAAACTGAACTCCAACTCACATGAAGTAACTAAGTTGTCTAGTATTCATCCATTCGTATCGGTTATTGTGCATGCATCCAGAGTGGAACTAAAACTGACTGCCAGCAGTTTTAGGTAGAGAACATATTCCTCAAGGTAAATGTCTTCAGCTTGGAGTCTGAGGTATTCAATTTCATGGTTTGGTAAGGCGCCTAGCCATCGGTTCAAAAGTCTCGAGCTTAAGTCTTAATGTAGATTGGGAAATCCTGAGTTTGTGTAGACTGGGGTGTTTAGCTCGTGATTTGAGAACCTCGTTGAGTTAACTCTTTCTCTCCTAACTGACGATACCAACGTTGATTCCACCAGAATGTGGTAAATAATTACGGATAGAAAAAGAGTTAATCAGCTCTCTAATGATTAGTTCACATCTAACTGATAACAGCAGACTTGTCGACTGTAGATCAAGAAGCAGATCTCAAGGCCTGGGATTTGAAATTTAACATACAATTGAAAAAAAAATTGTTAGGCTTTAGCACTTCAAAAGTGTATTGATTTTTAAAAAAATATAGCAGTAAGAAGCTCACATAAAAAAGTGATTCCTTAAATAGACTTTTGCCCCCCTTCCAGGTGAGTTAGTCCTGCTCTGACCTATCGTTGCACACCTGGCCTTCTGGAAGCAATGAGGACGAAAATATGTTGCTGTTTTTCAGAAAAAAATATTTCCTCACCAATGCAAATTATAAACAGAAACAGAGTGTTTAGAATGCAATTGTTTACTTTTATCTCTTCAACAAGTTTCTATGTCTGTAAGTCTCTATGTCTGAGTCTCTCTTGCAAATAGTATCTGTCTCAAGACATTCTGTCTCTGTAAGTTCCTTTGTGTGTCTGATAGTCTCTCTTAGTCTCTCTTAAACTCTCTCTAATTTTATTTCACTCTGTTTTCTCTCTTCGCCTTACTGTTTTACTCTCATCTCCTCTCTTTCTCTCTCTATTTAACTCTCTCTATTTCTCCCCATCCCCATATTTCCCTCTCTATTTCCCTCTCTCTATTCCCCCCCCTCTCTTTTTCTCTGTTTCTTCTTGTTCTATCTCCGTCTGCTCAGTTTCTCAGCAATTTATCTCCCTTTGAACTAGTAATCAAAAACATTTTGTTCTGATCGTTTGAAGGTGTGCCTCTGTTTGGTGTGTCACGTGACTAAGAATCTATTTCCTTTGCTTCAGAAAACATTGGACACATTTCTTTCCTTACGATATCCGGTTAACTTGAAATCTATTGTTAAAATGATTTTCTAGTTTATATCTGATGATGGCTTGGCTTTGGCAGTTACTGACAGGGGAGACTAGACCCATGCTAACATTTGTTGAACTTACAACAAACTGGCAGAAAATGACTTGAATGTGAACTTTTAGTGGTCAAGCGTAAGTATTAAAAAAAAAAAAAAGGAAAACCAAACTAAGGAAGCTTTTGTTTGGATGAAGCAGACACGTGACTATGTCATTAACTCCCCACAATCTCCTCGACTTGTCTGCCAACGTGAAGAAACAAGACACACAAACAGTCCAAAATACTTTTTAAAAAACAAAGCATACGTAAAGTGTAATGGCATTAATTTGATAAGATTAGTCATGTCATTAAATGTGTAATAGATCTAGACCAACAACAATACATTTTTGCGATTAGAAATATTTTACCAATTGATTTAGTTAAGCGCTACTTCATCGGTTTTGCTTTCTAAATACGCTATATTCCTATCACTTATCTGGACAGGTTGGGAAAATTAGGAGGGGGAGAAAGAAAGGCAAATCTGGGTAAAGCTATAGTAATACCTTTTTAACAGCATTTATTAAAAATTAAAAAGGGGGAACAACCTGAATTCAAACTCACGGCTCAAGCTTCCTAGCGTTTGTTTCAAACTTACTTTGAAGCGGCGACTTATAAAGGGGACAAATTTAGCTTATGCCACCACTTTAGTACAATTTCTCTCCCTTGTTCGAGATAACGAACGAAATAATTAATTATCAATAGTTAATGGACTAATTGGTTAATTTTTTTTTATTGATTATTGTGTTGCCAGTTAAAAGAAATAAATGTGCAAAATTTCAGCTTGGTCCGACATGGGGTGTGGGAGAAATAAGGTGTACAAACTTTTTACTAGACAGACAGAGTAAGTTCATATAAGCTCTGTAAAAAATATCTAGGCTAGTGAATCTGCCATCTTGTCAATACGGTTTCTTTCACAGTTTCAACTTTCAGAATTGGAAAAAAGTTTGACCTAGTGAAGTTCTTGTGGTGAAGTTCTTGTAGAGATCCGATCACGTGATGACATATTGACACTGCAGTGGTCTCAGTTATCTGTTGTCAAAGTATGTCAAATCCTAAACCTATACATTACACTAGGACAGTGTGATTCATTCATTATGGAATTAAAATTAATTTTCAAACTGTGAAGCATTCTTACATGTATTTTATTTAATTTACTCGGAATTCTAAGAAGGAACTAGATCTAGAGTGAGGATTATTTTTTCCTTCTGGTCCACTGGGTAATTTGTATAGGCGGGGGCCACGGCGGGGCGCCAAAACAGTCAGTATCTTCTTCTTCAATCCCAGTGCACCCTATTAGTGGCGTATTTAATGGTGCCGGTATTGTTGTATGCTGACAGGCTGTGGGCCAGGGTGTTTTGTCCTTTTCAGACGCCCCCTTCGTTTCCCAAGCACCTCTCCCCCAACCCCACGTACACATCCTAGAGTTCGACTTCCCATGAAATGTCTCTACTGAACAGATTTCCTATTGTCTTGTTTTGAAGGACATCATACCACGTTGATCTCTCTTGCTCTGTCGGTGCACCTTGTGTTAACATACACACACACACATATTGCAAACATTTAAAGGTAAACAGAAACACACATACACAGAAATACTAAACACTGTAATACAAAAAGAATTTCATAGTTATTAATTAAGCTATTCGTTAAATTCAAAAAAATTAGTAGCAAACTGGGTTTTAATGAAGAGTAACGCCTTTAAAAAACGCTTTTGTTATTGATGTGGTGAATTTAATAAACATATTTATTTTATACATTTACAATGAATTCGATCTGAATACTTTCCTTTTAGACTACAAATACCATTCAATGAACACATGTCAAAGTCCATGATTATCTTTGTTAGGTGACATTATTTCTTGACACAAACTGCGTTAATACATGATAACTGTACCAGAAGTCACGTGATAGGGTTGCTCTCTTGCATTGTTCACAGAAAATCTAATCTATTTTAAATCTATTCTTTTTTTGTTACACAGAGCTTTTAAGTTTTTAACTTTTGCAAATCTGGATTCCCTTTTATGTTCGAATCAGCAGTGAAGGAAGAGCACTCGATCAGGCCTAAAATGAATGAGTTGATTGATGGGTCCATCCATAGCCTCACTTGGGTGGCCGGCAGTTTCCGTGGTCATATTGAATGGACGCCGGCCCTGGACGAGATTATCCGCTGTTCTTCATTCAGGTCATCAGTGTTCAGTGCAGGTGTCATTAGCGATAGTTCAGACTTAGTTCCAAAATAATTAGACGAGGTTATTGTACACATTTGTTTATATAGAAATCTACATAGAGATTTTTGTTTCCATTCCCACAATTAGCTTGCATTCTCTTCATGGTTTCCAAACGTTAAAAATTGGTTGGAAACTGAGTGGACGGTTATTTCGAAAACGGCTTAAACGATTTTCTTAGAAATTGGATAGTTTATGTAGGCCTACATATTTGGGACTGACCTAATTGGCCACACAGAAATGCAACTATCTCTATCATTTTTTAAATCTTCAATTTGGCTTCATTTGTTTTCTTTGAGCATGTCTTCAGCGACTCAAATATTTCTTTGTAAGTCAAAAGTCTTCTATGGAATTTTCAGTCCACCTGTTCTTGTAAAATCATTAGCTGGACCATGGCTGGACTGCTACTACATGAACTGGACCATGGCTGGACTGCTACTACATGAACTGGACCATGGCTGGACTGCTACTACATGAACTGGACCATGGCTGGACTGCTACTACATGAACCGGACCATGGCTGGACTGCTACTACATGAACTGGACCATGGCTGGACTGCTACTACATGAACTGGACCCTGGCTGGACTGCTACTACATGAACTGGACCATGGCTGGACTGCTACTACATGAACTGGACCATGGCTGGACTGCTACTACATGAACTGGACCCTGGCTGGACTGCTACTACATGAACTGGACCCTGGCTGGACTGCTACTAGATTAACTTGACCATGGCTGGACTGCTACTAGATGAAATGGACCATGGCTGGACTGCTACTACATGAACTGGACACTGGCTGGACTGCTACTACATGAACTGGACACTGGCTGGACTGCTACTAGATGAACTGGACCCTGGCTGGACTGCTACAACATGAACTGGACCCTGGCTGGACTGCTACTAGATTAACGTGACCATGGCTGGACTGCTACTACATGAACTGGACCCTGGCTGGACTGCTACTACATGAACTGGACCCTGGCTGGACTGCTACTACATGAACTGGACCCTGGCTGGACTGCTACTAGATGAACTGGACCATGGCTAGACTGCTACTAGATGAACTGGACCATGGCTGGACTGCTACTAGATGAACTAGACCATGGCTAGACTGCTACTAGATGAACTGGATTGTGCAAAGCTTACTGGAAAGACTCCTTGTAATAATGAAACATTAGATCTAAATCTAATACTAAATAAAAGGATGAGAAATGACCAGATTCAGCTTCATGGAATAGAAATTGATTAAAAAAGAAACCAACTTTTATTTTGTTGTAAATACTTGTTTATCTTTCTCGTGATGCTGTTTGGCCAATTCTTGAACTATAAGACTGAATTATATTAATTGCACAAAATAAATAAATAAATAAAAGATAATGAAATAAACTATATGATTATAAGGTTAAATATACGATCGAGCTAAATAAACATCTTTATGAAAACTTGAAAATGTGTATCTGCTGGGTTTTTACAAGATTTATATTTCAAATTTTAAAGAATTTGTGTATCTGATGGTGTTTATGACATGTGTGTAAGTATGTCCCTGGCACGTGCCATTGTGTGTGTGTTGGTGTGTTCCTAGCAGCTCAGTGTGATAGCGCCGTTCTATAGTTTAGCTGTTGCGTTCGTTTGGTCGACAGCTTCGCGTTATAAACAATATTTTGTACCCCCCCCCCCCCCTCACGCATGCTATTCATTGAGTGCCCTCTCCTACTTGTTTTTTTCTCTGTTCCCTAAAACGTAGTCAGTGAACTAAGCCGTCTGTAGTGCAGCCAATGCAATCAGGCGTGAAATACAAGCTAATTCCTCAGTTGCGAACTGACGTCATTATTGAGAAGTAGGTTTTAATACTGTCGGAAAGGTAGATCTAGATCTACTGACTCCACTTCCTTATTATACAGCTGTTGTAGTGGATGTTGAGGATGATACATGTGTGTGTAGGTGTTGTGCTGTCTCTGTCTGTCTGTCTGTTGTAGATGATAATGCTGATGATAATACCTGTAAATGTATTTTTTTGCTCTCCCTATCTGCATGTCTTTATCTATCTATCTATCTATCTATCTATCCATCTATCTATCTATCTATCTATCTATCTATCTATCTATCTATCTATCTAATATATCTAATATATCTATCTATTTATCTATCAATCTATCTATCTATCTATCAATCTATCTATCAATCTATCAATCTATCTATCAATCTATCTATCTATCTATCTATCTATCTATCTATCTATCTATCTATCTATCTATCAATCTATCTATCTATCAATCTATCAATCTATCTATCTATCAATCTATCTATCTATCTATCTATCTATCTATCTATCTATCTATCTATCTATCTATCTATCTATCTATCTATCTATCTATCTATCTATTAATCTATCTATCTATCTTTCAATCTATCTATCTATCTATCAATCTATCTATCTATCTATCTATCTATCTATCAATCTATCTATCTATCTATCTATCTATCTATCTATCTATCTATCTATCTATCTATCTATCTATCTATCTATCTATCTATCTATCTAATCTATCTATCTATCTATCTATCAATCTATCTATCAATCTCTATCTATCTAAATCTATCTATCTATCTATCTATCTATCTATCAATCTATCTATCTATCTATCTATCTATCTATCTATCTAATCTATCTAATCTATCTAATCTATCTAATCTATCTATCTATCTATCTAACAATCTATCTATCTATCTATCTATCTATCTATCTATCTATCTAATCTTTCTATCTATCTATCTATCTATCTATCTATCTATCTATCTATCTATCTATCTATCTATCTATCTATCTATCTATCTATCTAATCTATCTAATCTATCTATCTATCTATCAATCTATCTATCTATCTATCTATCTATCTATCTATCTATCTATCTATCTATCTATCTATCTATCTAACAATCTATCTATCTATCTATCAATCTATCTATCTATCTATCTATCTATCTATCTATCTATCTACATATATAACAGAGTGAGTTAATATAAGTTTTGTAACATTGGATATAAAAGAGGGCTGGGGGATAAAGGCGCTGTAATGGGAACACCTAATGTGTTCATGAGGCAGCTTGTTGAAGTAGTGATGGGGCAGCTTGTTGAAGAAGTGATGGGGCAGCTTGTGGAAGTAGTGATGGGGCAGCTTATTGAAGTATAGATGCTGCACTTACTAAGTACTATGTCCATACCGCAGATGTGTCCATGAGACAGTTTGTCCTCGTGGACTTTAGCAAGATCTTGAATTACATTTCAAATAAATCTCCTTAAATTCCCCCCCCCCCCCCCTCTAGCTCTGCTACAACGTTCAACCATTTGATATATCAACATAGAGGAACGATTGAAAATATATTTTGATCACACATTTATTAATATATTTAATAGCTGGGCAGCGAGTTCCTTATGTACTGATATGTGAACACTTTTTGTGCTCGTGACCTCATTCTTGTGTATTAATTGACATTCTGTCCATATCCCAATAGATCGATACTAATCTTCTTATCGTCTCATCGATTTGTTTTTACTGAGTGACCTTCTTATGGAAGGGGTCAATCAATCAATGACCGATGACATAGAACCGACTAAACCTTAAGTTGTGAAAATGACCCGCTCAGCACTCCGACAGCTTATTATGATGAGATTTGTCAACGTCTGCAATAGAAACACAAGACTGAGTGCTAATTGCAATTTTATGGGTTTTTTTTTGTCTTAGTCAAATTAGAATACGAAGCAAAACTTCAACTGTTCATGTCAATAGATTGAATCAGTTGGGCTGAACACACAACTCTCTCGTGCATTTCTCTGATTACAGACACTGACCCCAATCTTATGAAGTCCATCAGAGTGTCACACAGACCTTATGACCCCAGACAACGTTAATACATCAGATAGACCCTACGACTTTATACATTATTATCTTCGACATACCCTATTACCCCAGTTAGACACTATTACCTAAGACATACCATGACCCAATCAATTCAAACCCTATTACCCCCGAAACACAGAATTACCCCAGAAATACCCTATAAACCAAGACTCACCTAATTACCTTAGGAAAACTTGATTATCTTATCTTATAAAATACAGACGTTACTTCAATAAAAAAAAAAGAAGATGATTACGATTACGTCCGACGCGTGTTCGTACCAGACATATGCTTACGCCCGACATACCTTTTTATCAGACATACCCTACCAGCTCTAACAGAGACCTTTATATCAGACATACCCTACCAGCTCTAACAGAGACCTTTATATCAGACATACCCTACCAGCTCTAACAGAGACCTTTATATCAGACATACCCTACCAGCTCTAACAGAGACCTTTATATCAGACATACCCTACCAGCTCTAACAGAGACCTTTATATCAGACATACCCTACCAGCTCTAACAGAGACCTTTATATCAGACATACCCTACCAGCTCTAACAGAGACATTTATATCAGACATACCCTACCAGCTCTAACAGAGACATTTATATCAGACATACCCTACCAGCTCTAACAGAGACCTTTATATCAGACATACCCTACCAGCTCTAACAGAGACATTTATATCAGACATACCCTACCAGCTCTAACAGAGACCTTTATATCACACATTCCCTACCAGCTCTAACACAGACCTTCTTACCTCATACATACTTCGATACATCAGGCGGACCCTATTATGTCAGGTAAACTTAATTATTCAAGACAGAAACTTTTACCCCAGACGGACCATGTCATCCCTGAAAGACCCTACTTTCCCAGACAGACAGTATCATCCTTGAAAGACCCAACTTCCCCAGACAGACCATATCATCCCTGAAAGATCCTACTACCCCAGACAGACCATATTATCCCTGAAAGACCCTACTTGCCCAGACAGACCATATCATCCATGAAAGACCCTACTTCCCCATACAGACCATATCGTATCTGAAAGACCCAACTTCCCCAGTCAGATTATATCATCCCTGAAAGACTCTACTTCCCCAGTCAGATTATATCATCCCTGAAAGACCCTACTTCCCCAGACAGACCATATCGTCCCTGAAAGACCCAACTTCCCCAGACAGACCATATCATCCCTGAAAAACCCTACTTCCCCAGACAGAACATATCATCCTTGAAAGACCCTACTTCCCCATACAGACGCTTTTTTTCTGCAACAATTTATCAATTTTCAACACATTTATTTGTTTCGCCACAAAGTGCTACAATGGCGGTCAAAGTTACAAATAATAACAGTTTACACATAATCAACATAATTGAAATAAAAACAAAAGAAAAGTAATAATAATGTAAGTGGTAATACAGATTATATATTTTAATTAGAACAAACAAACTAACCATCAGTACTGCAACTATCACATCACGCGATTTACAAACAGTGTAACGGCTATCTAAGCACCTAACTGCACTACAAGCCATCAACAAATACCTTGTATGGTGGCAGTACTGGACACATGATTAGAAAAACAAGCTTTTCTTTTTCCAAGGTATAAACTACAAAATGAAAGGCAAAGAGATCAACAGACTTAATTAAGAAGATGTTCATTTGTCTCTAGTTGAACTGAAAAACTCAAATCTATGAACATTTGTTGAGCTGCTTTTATTGGGGAATAAGAAGAATCACATATTTGATTTCTTCTTCAATTGAATGTAAAGGTTTGTCTATCTACACACCTGGTTAGAGGGGAAAAACACATGAATGAAATGTTTTAAAGTGTACTATCTAGGGTGACATCTGGAGTGGTTTGGACGACGACAAGCGAAAGAAAAATGGGAAAGGCGCTCAAGTCTGATGCCTAGTTCTATAAATATTTCAAAAAGTTTGTGATTATTCATAATTACCACATTACAATCTCTCTTCCCTCCCCCTTTTTTTAAAAATGTTATTTACTTTTCTTTTCCTGGACAAACCTAAACACGTCTGTTAAACTTCACACTCCGCCCCCTCCCTAGTTGAAACAAATGTTGTTTTGTCTCAACAATTTTTAATTTAGACATTTCTGCAAACTAAACAAAAAATGCTTGCATGTTACAAAATCCCAAGAAAGCAATTTAAAAAGCAGGATTACGTTTCCTGAAAAAGAAACACACACACACACACACACATACACGAAGAAAGAAAATGTCCGAGGCCACAATTAAAAAAGACCTAGTTCTTGGTCTCTTATTTCATGTCTCAGTCATGCATTCTTTGGATGTCCCTTGATTTCTCGTGTGTTCTTTCATTGACTTGTGTCCCTTGTTTTCTCGTGTACTCTTTCATTGACTTGTGTCCCTTGTTTTCTCGTGTGTTCTTTCATTAACTTGTGTCCCTTGTTTTCTCGTGTGTTCTTTCATTGACTTGTGTCCCTTGTTTTCTCGTGTGTTCTTTCATTGACCTGTGTCCCTTGTTTTCTCGTGTGTTCTTTCATTGACTTGTGTCCCTTGCTTTCTCATATACCCAATGCTTTTCTCGAATGTTCTTTCATTCCCATGTGTCCCTTGCTTTCTCGTGCGAACTTTTATTTAGTGTGTCCCTTGTTTTCTCGCGTATTTGTCAAATTTAGCGTATTCTTTTTTTCTCAGATTTTTTTCAACAGATTTTATGCTATTTTTTTATGTGTGCATCTGATTTTGTTGATTGATGAAGTAATGTAAACTGATACTATTGACAAGGTGCTGTAGATTAATACCATTGACTAGGTGCTGTAAATTGATACCATTGACGAAGTGCTGTAAATTAATACAATTGACTAGGTGCTGTAAATTGATACAATTGACTAGGTGCTGTAAATTGATAGCATTGACCAGGTGCAGTAAACTGATACCATTGACTAGGTGCTGTAGATTGATACCATTGACTAGGTGCTGTAAATTGATACCATTGACGAAGTGCTGTAAATTAATACAATTGACTAGGTGCTGTAAATTGATACCATTGACTAGGTGCTGTAAATCTCAACATCTTCTATAACCAGCTGCCATTTTTATCTTAAAGTTTCAATGTTTCAATTTAGACTAATTTGCTGACTTCGGTTAATTACTGTTGACTTACTGTGTCTAGAACGATTTGAGCTGTGTCTCGATTATTAAGCTATTAAACAATTGAATCATGAGTCTAGACAATTAAGGTATTGGGTCTAGAACAATTGAATTACTGTGTCTAAATGATTAAGCTACTTTGTTTAGAACATTTGAATTATAGTCTTGAATCAATGAGCTACCAATATTGATTTTTTTTACTCCGTCTACAACAAAGTTCCCTTTACAGATCTTACGATCTATGGGGCAGATGATGTAAAGGTCATCTGTTTCTGAAAACGAGGGTGTCGTGAGGCCAAACAACGACCAACCGCCTTTGCCTTTCCCCAACTAATGTTAGGTACCCAGTAGAGCTGAGTAGACTCATAGGCGCCGTAAAATCCCGAATTAGAAATTCCAGTCTTCACAAGCATTCAAGCCCGGGACACCCCGCTTGGAAGACAAGCGCCTTACCACTCAGCCGCCGCGCGTCCCCTGTGTCTAGAATATTTGTTAATATTTTGTAAAAAAAAAATAAACAACATAAAAACATAACACTTAGAGAAAAATGTGATGGGGACAATCTTACTATTCTATGTAGGATTCCTTCTGATGTGTGAAAGTCTTGTTAGCTGTAAAACCTTACTACTGTATGTAGGACTCCTTCTGATGTGTGAAAGTCTTGGTAGCTGTACAACCTTACTACTGTATGTAGGACTCCTTCTGAAGTGTGAAAGTCTTGGTAGCTGTACAACCTTATTACTGTTTGTAGGACTCCTTCTGATGTGTAAAAGTCTTGGTAGCTGTACAACAGAGCACTGATTGTGGTAGCTGTACAACAGAGTACTGAATGTGGTAGCTGTAAAACAAAGTACTGAAGGGATCACTGAGTCCCAATTCACTAAGTGCGTTTCGCGGGTGAAATAATTTCTTCTTCCGCTCTTGAGTGGAAATTCATAGGGTCAGAATATATATATATATTAAGATAACGAGAGAGAGAGAGAGAGAGAGAAAGACAGATAAAGAGAGCATGAAAAAAGAGAAACGGCACCGAAATGAGAGGAAGAAAGAGAGAAAAAGAAAAGCCACAGAACAGAGAGAGAGAGAGATTACCGAAGAGAGATGGAGAGAGAGAGTAGAGAGAAAGAGAGAGAGAGGATCGAAGTACGGAGTGTAGGGGCGGAAAAGGTTTGTTCGCAAGAAGAGAAATGGGGAAAAAAGGGGGTGGTAAGGTGTCACAAAAAAAAGTAAAGACGCCCTGGTGTAACTAGATCACCTCTCTCTCTCTCTCTCTCCCTCCTTCATTTCCCCGCCTGATTTACGAAGTTAACACGGAAGTGAGCAGATGAGACGCCGGGCCGGGCAGGAGGTGTGAGTGAAGACTGCTTCGTGGGAAGAATGGTTGAAAGGGAGGCGAGGGGAGGAGGGTGCCAGGCCCCGCTCAGTTGAGTGGAAATGACATGCCAGTTGTACTCTCAGTTGACCAAGTTTATCTCTTCTTTGAGAATGACTCCAGAGTCTGAAAGGGCAGTTCACAATTTAGTGTCCATTTGGGGAAAACTTGGTCAGGAGACTTTGACCTGTTTAAGTTAAACATCTAAGACCAATTTTGCTAACCTCCTCAAGGGTGAGTGCGCTTCAGCAGGCCTACATTCATAAATACATTAACATTAGTATTAGTCACAAAAATTATTTTTTAAAAAATCAATTTCAATTCCAATTTTCTGAAATTGACGATGGTCTTTCATTTTTTCTTTTATTTATTTCTTCTAATGCTTTATTGTTGCAAGTCTTTTTTTTCTTTTGTTCAATAAGTTTGTACAGGCCAATTCTTTTATTAACAGTCCAGCGAATGATTTCTACATTAGACGGTGCGCAAAATGTTCCTGTACCTCTATTTATTTATTCCATTACTAACATTTGAGACTAGTGCGGAAATTCCCGCTAATGGTGCGTTCAAGATGTAAGCCAAATTAAATTTTAAGATGATAATATTTTGAAAAATTATAAAGGTAAGCCTGAGTTTTCACTCTCTGGCCAATTAGATATTGTTTCCTAAAGACAGGGCTCTTTTTGTGACGTTACGCATCGATACAGCAGCGTACCGGCACCTTTTTCAATGTGTGAAAAAATTATTACTGTTCTTGTATGTTAACGTCTAGTATTAATATATTAGTTGTTAAAAGTTAGGCAATTCATCACTGAGTACCGGCACCTAATCACTGAGTACCGGCACCTATTTTTTTTTTTTTTACAAAAGAAAGCACCGCCTAAAGATATGAATAAAGTGCCAAATTTCAAGGAAAATCGTTAGCGTCGTTTTCATACTACACGCCCAGTTTCCAGTGAGCTCTTCTCATAAAGAGTTTGCAAGTTAATAAAATGAATAATTCTAAAATAGAGACTGCACTTGGGGGCGCGGTGGCTGAGTTGTTAAACGCTTGGCTTCCGAACCTAGGGTCATGGGTTCTAATCTCGGCGAAGACTGGTAATTTTAATTTCGGGATTTTAAGGATGTTTCTAAGTCCTCCAAGTTCTAATGGGTACCTGGGAAAAGTAAAGACAGCTGGTCGTTGTGATGGCCACAAGACACCGTTGTTAACCGTTGACCAAAGGAACAGATGACCTTTACATCATCAGCCCTATATATCGCAAGATCTGAATAGGGTGAACTATAAACTGCACTAACAAAAAAAAAAGTTAATAAAAAAAATCTTAGAATTCTTATACCAGTGAAACATGCAGGTAAAGGAAAATAATCGATCCCCAATTAAATGTTTTCCAGAAAAGTTCTGAGGAAAATTAACTTCGAGTGAAGGACCAGGCTACAACATTTAGGAAAATAATCATGAGTCTTACAGCTGTACGTGCCTATTTAAATGATAATTAGAGAATTAGAAAAGTCAACTGAATGTGCATAATATCATACTTAGCCTAATTCGAGTACAAAAGGGAAACAAACACAAAAAAATCCTTTTTAAAAATCTAAGAGGAACCACTTTGCACTTTCAATAAAGTAAAAGTTATTTCCATTATTTGATATAAAACAAAATAATTAGGTGACCACTTGGTTATTCTTTTAATTGATTCATGATTTGTTAGGTACAAATACATTTTAAAAGTTCCAACTTGATTCGAGAATGAATAAGGGAGAAGTAACATGTACAATTATTAAAGAGGACAAAACTACAACATTCACATATTAGCTATGGTACCCAGTCAAAATAGCGCGGGCGATGCAGCGCCGACATATTGTCGCGGACAAAATAGCGCGGACAAAATGGCGCAGAAAAAAATATTTTAGTCATTTTGAAAGAAATATTTTAGATATCGTAAAATATTAATACAGCCAATATTTGTTGTTTTTTTTTTGTTTTAAAGTTATCATAATTTTTCAGTCATTTTGCAGGAAACACTTTAGATATCTTAAAACATAAATAAGCAAAAATAAAAAAAGGTAAAATGAATAGGTTCAAAATATATCATTTATTTACATTATAAAAGTGTACTTAGAAAACACGTAAAGATACTTGTCAAATTTACACACACACACACAAACTTTCACAAAGTTAAATTGTAAGAAATGTCACGTACAAATTCCATCCCTGGCTTGTTTCTGTACAATGGTAATGTATCTTCAAGTCGTCTGTTAAGTTGGAGGTACTTTGTCTTGCTTGCAGCCTAACTTATTTCTCCAGCATTGCACCTCAGGATCTTGTTCTCAGTGTTCTCCTGTTCTCTGAGGAAGTGAGAGATTAACTTGTACACAATAGGGTGATGACCGTCAATAGACAGCCGAAATGCATGGTGCCATCCCTCCACTGAATTGTTTGTTTGTGGTAGATTGTCCTGCACACGATCTCTAACATTCCATTATGCTATCAGAAATCTTGGATTCACTCTGCGGTTTCGTCTCTGGCGACCAATATAGCTGTCCTCTCAATAGTCATACAAATTCCTTACGCCCTGTTTTGATTAAAGAAAGATGCCGCAGATTTCTGATTATAGTATAACACACTTTCGTATTTCCTATCCTATTTTGTCGGGTCACCACATTCGAAGATCCTATTTTTAGCAAGCTATACTTTTTAATCAAAGGTGAAAAAAGGGAATAATATAAAGTAAATATTGCATAATTTCAGATGTTTTAATATTGAAAAAGATTGAGACATCAACAAAAATAATGCCCATGACATTAAATGACTAATAATCTGGTACTTTCTACACATCATATATAAGTCTGCACTATTTTGTCTTGCGCTATTTTGTCGGGAAATTTCGCGCTATTTTGTCGGCTCTATTTAGACCACGCTATTTTGTCAGCGCTATTTTGTCCGCGCTATTTTGACGGGTCACCATTAGCTATGTCTGTGAACACTGAAGGATTCATTTCACTTGTTGTAATCAGTCAAAATATATTAAATTACCTATAATTAATTTACTAAGTGGTTATTTTTTAAGCATTCTGTCTGCAGTGTGTTTCTTTGTGTAGTCTGTATTTTCTTTGTGTCTGTCAGCCGTCTGTGTCTATGTGCAGTCTGTGTGTCTGTCAGCAGTCTGTAGTCTTAATTTCCGAGTAAGCGTTTCAACATCAACATTACTAGAACTTGGGACCATCAGTTTGTAATTTAAGATGTCTAGCCTCATACCATACAATTGAAGATAACTAGATATAGATATTTCAGCTTCGGTTGTGAGACTAGTGAGACTGTGAGACTAGTGAGACCTTGAGACTAGTGAGACATAATTTGAAAGTGAAATTTGAGATTTTTTATTTTTTTTAAATAGTGAATCGTCAATAGGAGAAGTATCTCCATCAGAAGTATTACATTCAATACAGGGTTACAAAGACAGTTTGTGTTGAAACACAAACTCAAAATCGGTCCCCGAAGTGGTCCAGCCAGGCAGGAAAAATGGCAGGTTTCAATATTTTCAGAAGAATATCGGTATTAAATTCTATCAGAAGTGGTCCACCCAGGCAGGTAAAAAGGCAGGTTTCAATATTTTCACAAAGAATATCAGAATGAAATTCTATCAAAGGCAAATTACAGAGAAGAATGGAGAAAGAAGGTTGACAGATCCTGTGTGTGCCCCAAATGTCCAGCAGACCAGGTGAAAGTAAATGTGAAGTTAAATGTGAACCTGGCCTAACTAATGTCTTATAATGAGTATCTAATTGATCTAATTGTTTTTAAAGGATCAATCTCTTATTAAAAGCCTCAAGAAATAAAAAAAAAACAACATTTCCGTTAATAATTCCTTTAGTTATGTGTTCCATATCGACACTACCGGCTTGCAGTTCACGCGATAATATGAAAAACTACTTATTAATTGTTGTTTTAAATTATGTTCAAATTATTTGCATAGTAAATATATTTTTTTCATTTTTTTTGTAAAAAAGTATTTTTTTTTTGTAAATATATATTTAGTATGACAAAACTTACATAACTTAGCAATACAATTGTAAAAAAAAATTTTTTTTCATCAAAAATCTAAAACCATTTGCACAAATGTGTTAGAAATTGTAAATGCACACTTCCCTTACTAAAAAGCCTCCAGTGTCTGTTACTTTTAATAGTGAATAGTTGTAAATATGGTGTATTTTTATGAAAAAACTGCTTGCATAATTGCTTTTAAAAATTAGATTTTTCGCTTTCAGAAAAAAAAAAGTAGCCGTTGCATCAGAACTTTGAATGATCTAAAATATCATGATGTTCTATTTTTATTTTCACTTCTAGTTTCTGAGATCTGAACGGGACGGACAGACAGGCCACACAAAACTATTAGCGTCTTTTCCCCTTTTTGGGGCCGCTAAAAATTTGTACAGAATCATTACAGTAAATAAAAGTAGACATCATTTAAAATATTTACAGTATAAGTGCTACCTTAGCACTTTTGACCATAAACAGTCGTTGTACCATGAACAGTCGTAGTATCATGAACAGTTCTACGCTAGCAACTTATTAAACAAATTTTTCTGTGCACTCTGCTGCATTATAGAAACAAAAAAATGATGTCGCTTCACGCTGGTTTAATGAAATAAACTCTCATAAAACTGTAGTCCATGGGCCACTCTGAGCCTCGGGGGAAGTTTTTTTTTTTCAAACAATAAAAAAAAAACATGAACCAAACAAGTTTTCGAGGGGGGGGGGGGAGGGAGGAAGCCAGGGAGCCAGTAAATGAGCTATGACTCCAGAAGTAGCCGCTAGCTGGACAGATGGGCGGTCTAGATCAGTCGATTGCTCGTGATTTGGCCACAAGTACCCTCCAATGGGGGTCAAGGCCTTGAGCGAAGGGCTTTTAAAATTTACTTATTCAAAATAGGAAATGTGTTTTTTTTTTGGGGGGGGGGGGTGTGAGAGAATGAAGGAGCTGGGTATGAACACACACATTCCCAAAAAAAGAAGACACAAAGAAAAAGAATCTCCTCAACAAATCCAGGCTAAATAGAAACGTCATTTCTTTTGTTCCATGTTAAAAAAATGTCGGAATGTAAACAAGTTAAAAAAGATACATCACAGAACTTATTTGTGTTGCCTTCCCACCCCCACCCCCACAATTAAAATAAACAACTAGGTAAAATAATCAAACTTTTTTTTTGTCACGGACTTAATCTGATGAATCTATTCCGTGTGACGAGTAGGTTGTAAGTGAAATGTTCTGCATGCCCTGGGAGTGATTTAATGAATCAGTTGGATGCACTCCGTAACTTCACTTTTGCACCCTCGCCTTTTCAATACACGATACACATCTTAGGCTATTATCAACAGTGCACTAGATATATGAAACATAACTCTACATGACCTGCTTCTGTTATCTTCGGGGATGATGCCCCTTGGTTAGGGAAAAATGTTTAAATCTCCATTTTTATGTTTTAGAATGTTTGAACAGAAATACTTAGCTCGGCCTCAATGATTGTATTAAAATACTTTGTTTGACCTCTAAGATTATATTAAAATACTTTGCTTGACCTCAAGGATTGTATTAAAATACTTTGCTTGGCCTCAAGGATTGCATTAAAATACTTTGTTTGACCTCAAAGATTATATTAAAATACTTTGCTTGACTTCAAGGATTGTATTAAAATACTTTGTTTGACCTCAACCTTGTATTTTAATATTTTCAAATATTGTTTTTGTTTTTTTCACCAATGTACATTTTGGATAAAAGTTAATGAATTTTATCAATCAAGGAATTAAAAACAAAATCACGTTTAGTGACATTTTATTATTAAGGCCCATTGTGGTATTTTAATTAGGATCACTAACTTTTGAGGTAATGACACCCGCTTTAATGTGTAAGGGTTACTTTTGTGTGCTAAGGGTTAGGTTTGTGCATAAGTGTAAGGTTTGTGTATAAAAGTTATGTTTGTATGTTTAAGATTAGGGTCAGGTTTGTGGGTTAAGGTTAGTTTATTTGTTTTGTTTTTGTAGGTATTATTTGACAATTTGACCAGAATACCAGGTCGTCTAGTTTGTATCCATGCATTCTCTTCGTTTCATCAAAACACTACAAGCACGAAAGATGCGCTGTTTAAAATGCAATTAAAAAGAAATCCATTCTCACGTGACTTAGATGTCGCCGAGATGAGGGACGTGAGATTCCTTGGAATTTTATGCGTCTCTATATAGTTCACATGCCATTCTTTTTTTTTGTAATTGTTTTTCTGAGTATTGTGTCGAAACATTCTTTTGTGACAGCCAGACATGAAGAGAAATGTAAGTGTTCTGTTGAATCAAAGTTTGCTGAACTAATCCTACGATTATTTTATTTTTTTCGGTGGGGGGGGGGGGGGTGAGGGGCAGGTAATTGTTTTCAGTTTCATAGTTTTAAGATGAAAAGACATTTTTTTTTAAATCTTAAGAACAAACACACAAAAAATATACACAAAATGTGTTATTATTAGACTAAAATCTGAACTCGAAGCTCAAACTCTGGCCAAATTTTATTTTCTAGCAATATTTTATCCATCAATTTATCAACAATTTGCTTCCATAATTTTATCCTGCTCTTAATCTCAGGTTCATCCATCAATTTATGAAATCGTTTTGTTTAATCTCCAAACAGGAGACACTTCTAAGGTTTTCTTGCCAGCTTTCAGCTTGATGTCTGCTGATAAAATATTTGGTTCGGATTCCTGCTTCACGCCAACTTGGCAAAGGGGAAACAATCGGTTGGCGAGAGAAGATGTTAGTCTGATAAGATTATTGATTGTGTTTTCTGGGGTTTTCTACAAACTGTACAAATGAGTTTATCTCCTCATCTTCCTTTGGGGGGAAAGTTGTCAGGGGGTTAGGAACAGATCCCTTCTAGAATTTCACTGCAAGTAGAACTTTTTTGTTTTGTTTTGAAACATGGTTTCTCAAGTTGTCTGCATACAAAATGATAAATACATTTCATCTTTTCATCCCTTTGTTGGTTTGTGTTTGGGGGGAGGGGCAGAGGAGGACTGGATTAACGGGCATTTTGGCAAATGTCTGGTGGGCCGGTACCCAAATGGGCCACCTAAAGGGCCTCATGAATGCCACTATAGCACATTTAATTGTTAAAGGTTTTTAAAGTGTTTTGTTGTAAAAGGGGCCATCTGAGCGACGTGTTAAAAAAACAACAAACTTTTACAGACTCTAAAGTGTAATGCACATTTAATCTAACACATTTCCCGAAATAATGTAATAGCCAACACCCGTAGACAGTGCTACTAGTAGGCTTCATCCAATAAGGGCCCGTAGACAATACTACTAGTAGGGTTCATCCTATAAGGGCCCGTAGACAGTGCTACAAGTAGGCTTCATCCTATAAGGGCCCGTAGACAGTACTACTAGTAGGCTTCATCCTATAAGGGCTTACACACTGAACGATTAACTAGAGTTCACCATATTCATGAGTACAGCTATCGATACGTTATCAAACTTAATGATTTTGAGGGCAGTTACACCCAGAATTGGATGTCCATCATACGATATAAAAGATATGGGCCGATGATATAGAAACGCCCTGGCCGATTTTGACACCCAGTCCGCCCCGCCCCTGGTTGGGGAAAGTGCTATTCTAGATTTTTAACTAGCTCTTTATCTGAGATGTTAACTAAGTGCAATAGTTTCCATATCAGGCAACTTCTCATACAGTTTGTCCTTAAAAGAGCTGTTTTGGGCCAGGATCTTGTTGGGGCCTCTCGGTAAAGTCTACAGCCTTGAAAGACGTGGTCACCATTCCCTGGTGACACTCCATTGAGGCATGTTACAATTCTGTTGTGTTCTGTTCGGAGGCGAAACGTAATTCGTTGATCAAGCCCGGACAGTTGTAGTGCCGGGACAGTTATAGTGCCGAGACAGTTGTAGTGCAGGGACAGATGTAGTGCAGGGACAGTTGTAGTGCCGGGATAGTTGTAATGCAGGGACAGTTGTAGTGCCGGGACATTTGTAGTGCAGGGACAGTTGTAGTGTCGGGACAGTTGTAGTGCCGGGTCAGTTGTAGTGCCGGGACAGTTGTAGTGCCAGGACTGTTGTAAAACTGGGTCAGTTGTAATGCCAGGACAGTTGTAGTGCCGGGACAGTTGTAGTGCCGGGTCAGTTGTAGTGCCGGGACAGTTGTAGTGCCGGGACAGTTGTAGTGCCGGGTCAGTTGTAGTGCACCATTTCTTCTTGAAGTTGACAACGTGTTTATCTTGTGATAGAAAAAGTTTTTTGTTTCTATTTTAGTTTTGACTGATTGCTCGTTCACCCAAATTTAGCCAATAGGTCAATTTTTGTTTTGATTTTCTTGCTCTTCTTGTTGAGAACTAAGAGGTGTAAGCTGTTCGATAGAAGAGGAGGCGGCAGAGATTTTCTAAGTTTAGATCAAAAACAAATAAAATAGAATGGAGCAGTCATACACATTGTATGAGAAATGGGTTAGGGTTAGGGGCTAAATAATATTAAAAAACATATACAGGGTTAAGGCCCCTGTTTTGTCCAAAATCTCCTGCATTCAATGCACCTGGAGTGCACATAGTTGTCTTTTTTTTCTCATATACTTTGGAAGGTTTCAAAAATATAGTGTCTTTTTTTGTATTATTTTGTCACTTAAATATTCCAGAGTAAGTATTTCGCTTGGTAAAACTGGTCTCAATTTTTGTAATTATGTTATATGGAGTCACATTTAAATCGTACTATGGGGTAAACATTAATATGGATTTAAGGTAATATTTGTATTCAATTTTTTAAAATCACAATTAGTTCCTACTATCAAAAGTACCAGGAAGAAATTTTTTAACCTTTTTGTGTTTAAATGCGACTACTAAATATTTTTACCCAGTTGTTTCGAGTTTCGAGTCAGTACTAAAGATTTTTGTTTGGCCCGGCGAGTGAAGGAGGCACACGCTCCATTAGCTGGGCTTGTTGGCCTGGGATATAAAAGCAAAAACCCAAGCTTTCAAATTAAGGCCAAAAGAAATTAGTGACCGTGAAAGAGTGTACAATTTCCAGCCCTCCCCCTCTCCTCGAGGGATTGTGGCTTTGAATGGATGGAACACATACACACCAAATGTCTATTGAATTTAAGAGATTTGTTAAGTGGAACAAAGCAGAACAGAAAGAAATGAATGCAGACGAACGTACTAACGCGCTGGACTTGTTCAATGCTGTCTATTGTAGGCGTCATGTCACGCATGCGCGGTTTGACTGCTCCTTACCTCCTCCCTCCTTCTCTCTATTTTATGTCTCATCCCTCCACCGCCATCTTGATTGTTCATGGACTGAAATTATGGGATAGAGAGTTGCCTGTTGGGAAAATGTTCGATTTTGACAATTTAAAGAATTTGTTTGCGGACAATGAAACATTTTTTCAAGACTAAATCTAGTTGAGGCATGTAAATGGAAAAGAAATGACAGCTTCCATACCCCTACATGATAAAGGATCAACTCTTGAATCAATGTTGATTGAGTGAACTCTGAAGCATATATTCATTGGGTGAAGAGCCAATGTTCATACTGTGAACTCTTCAGTCAAAGTTCATAGGTTGAATTAATGTCTATGCGTCAGAACTTCTTCCGATGAGGTCACTTTGACAAATTCTCGAAGAGCAATTGATGTGTCAGATACTATTTGGTCTAGTAATAATTAATTGTCTATTGAAACATCGGCACTGGCTTCTTTTGGCTTTTTATAACTTTCTCTCACTGACCTATATGCCTTCACTCTTTTAGTTTGTTAAATTCCACATCAAGGGGAATAATATGAGCATTGTACCTCTCAGGTGGTTATCTCCTCCATCAGACTTATCGATTATGTATCGATTATGTATAGTATGATATACTCAACATCAATTAATGGCATCGTGCTCTTCTGTATGTTCCCCCAGTGTACCTGAGACGACAGCTTTATTGAACCAAATTAGCTTGTAATGTGGTTATTGCTATTTGACATATTGCGCATTAGCGCAACTAGAATGCATTAGAAAATCTAACTAACCTGCTTTAACTCGGTAACAATATACAACACTATATAAGACCCTTTGAATTTAAGAGTGCCAGTAGGTTCGAAGATTGGGTAAGATATATGCGTTAACAATATATGTCTTATATTTTGATTTAGCAAGCCAAAAATGTAGGATTACAATCCTCGACCCTGGTATACTTTGCAGAACTCCAGGTACACTCCCACAACACAAGCCAGTTACCGCCCTTTCAAGCCTTGTTTGAGTTCAAGCTAGGTCATAATGGCTGAGTGCTCAGCCAATCATTGGAACGGAAAACTTAATGGCTGCTGCGTCTCATTTCGAAACTTCAAAGGCGATGGAGAAAAAAAATGTCCAAATTTACACCTGATTAAAAGGCGGACTTCGTTTCCCGTGCAACTCCAACTGAGATGGTTTCCCTGCACTTCCGTTTGTCGGTGTCAACTCAGAGAGTGACCCAAAATAAAAATACATTCAAAACAAAACAAAACATGAAAGAAAAGATCAACAGATTAACGTCTGCTATGAAGTATAGTTTTAATAAATGCAAACACTGGTTTTATTATGTTTCTAGCAATGATTAGAATATTGTAATAAGCCTGGTGGTGGCACAGATGGGGGTAGTGGTGTATGTGTAGTCAGCCGACGCAAATCGCCCCAGGCCAGTGCTAGACGAGCGGTCAACCGTGACGAGTTACGACGGTCAGCCGAGTCGAGTGTCAACAGGACGGTTCGGGAAGGATCGCCGTCGTGAACAGAGCTCAGGAGCGTCACGAAAGTTGTAGCTATCTGACCACCTAGAAACGTCGAGCGGCGTTCTGTCCGGTTCGAGAAGGCCAGTAGGGACCCTATATAAGAGCGGAGGTGTCGCAGTCAAGACGGTCGAGAAAAGGGGCTCAATACAGCAAGGTTCAGAAAAGGGGTTCACGACAGAAGGTTCACTACAGCACAGTTCAACGGTGTGGTTCTGTACGGAGCATTACGACGGTTCAGTGCGGAGTACTGTCAAGTACAGTTGAGACGACTGGCGTCTTGATCTTGGTCTGCGATCGAGTCCGACACAACGAGCCTAGTGTGTGAAGTCAGTCCTGAACTGTTGCAAGCCCGGAACGAGACGGAGAGGCCAGTGCAAGAGTTGATACGGCGGTACGGTGTTATCGGAGAGATATTTGTACAGTCTTGTGTTACGTGCTGCCAATTGTACAGTATTGGCTGTTATTTATTCAACTATTAAAGTGTTACGTTACTTTGGAGTCCTGAGTTGTTAAGTTCTTTAAGTTGGTGGTGTAAGGTGCAGTTTGCAAAGAGCCTGGATAGTGAGATTCGTAACAATATAAATAGCCTATAAACATGCATAAATAGATCAAAGAATTATTGAACATTCCAAACTTTGATCACGTTCTTTATACCCTGTATAACGAAATAAAAAAAATACTTGATAATAATTCTGAAACTTTTTCTTATACATTGGAAATATTCATATATGGAGGCGAATCCAAAACTAGGAAACTTATTGGTGTATCTGGTGTACTGAATACAGAAATGTAGTATTGATATTGAAAGTGTTTGAAGAACCCATGGAACTAGTGTGGACTTTGCAGCACTGTAGAATCAAATTTATTTCTCTAGCATTCCAAAGAATTTGTATTGTTTACATGATAACACAGATCTTACAATATGGCGTCTTTGACCTTGTTTAGCACAGTGTAAGCCAAAAAAACCCAACAAAAACAAACAAACAAAAAAACAACAACAAGATTTCTGTGATTTAAAAAACAAAATGAATCACAGAAAACTTACTAGTCAAGACTCGGGTGTTGTTAAAAAAATATATATCTATATAACAAAAATGTAGGGACTATGGAATAACAGATTTTGTTTCACGTCATAGCATTCTTTTCAGTATCAATATTCCCTCGTTTTTAAAGTCTTATTTTTTCTTAAGAAAATATCTTAGCTTTAAATATACTTTATTATGGAGCCAGTATTTTCTAGTGAAGAAATATCTGGGTTTTGTCTTAGACACCGCTCAACAACAAACAACATAAAGGGGCAGACTACTCACTATTCAGATTCACTATCTCCATCTTTTCTTTTTTTTTATCCCCCCTTCTTTCTGTATTCTCAAGATACTGCTGAGTTATCTCCTTTTTTTTTTTGGAACCAGAGTAATCTGAGCAATATGTCTGCCCGACGCTGCCTAATACCAAACAAATTATCCCGAGCAGAAAAAAAATGGCTGATCAGTTTTCAAGCATATACCAGTTACCAGCTAATGAATCTGACATGAAAACATTGTAGCTGTAACACGAAAATATCAAAAACACGTGACAATTTACGTAACTTCCGGATGAAAAAAAAAAAAAACACGAACTTCTGCTGTTGTCGAGTCAAAGGGAGAGAATTATATTTGCAGAAACTTTGCCACAGGTATCCGAAAAAAAGCAGAAGTCGCTTGAGACACTTGCATGGATGGATTCATGGGGGAGTTTTTTTCATCTGTTCATCAGCTACGATGTTTTTCTAATGGTAGCGGTATAAATTGAATGCACTTGTATACGCTGCTTGTGTTATATCTTGGGAAATTGAAATCAGATACATTTTTGTGTGATCTGTGAACAGCTTACTGTGTGGGAGGCGATACAGAAAGTTTTGGTGTATTAGAAAATGTTGCCAGTTAAACTAGTGGAGTTATAGATTTGAAAGCGTTCAAATGAGAAAAACAATTTAAACAAAATACTTAAAACAACAACACCACAAAAAAGCTGATTCGAAGTGTAACATCAGTTACTTTGGGTCGGTCATGCAACTAAATAACAAACATCAATAAATCTGTGCGATTAGAACTATGTGCTACAAGATACTTGTTGATAGTTTAACAAATCTTTATATTTGTCGATCCCATTCTGGTATGTCCGTCGATTCGGCGGGGTGTGTGTGTGTGTGGGGGGGGGGGTTACATCTACTGCCCTCCCCACCCAAACCCTTTGAATACGAGGCGGTCCAATCGTTATGTAAAGTTTGTGAACGAAATTAGTTGAATATCTATACAATATAAATTACATATTATGTCGCTCCACTCTAGTATCTTGGTGAGAAAGCTTACAACTATCCCCGGACCGGCTAGCTGTCAAGAGAAGGGTCACCGACTTGACTTTTACCCTAAGTTTGAGAAACACTGCTTCAAAATTAAGATAGACCACTTTGTGTTATTCGCTTTTATATATTTATGCCGTGTGTCTGAGCGCGTTTTTACATAGGGTTTGGGGTTAATGGGCGTTAGGGTTAGGGTTTGAAAAAATCGCCCCCCCCCCCCCTCCTCAAAAGTTCTGGAAACACTTGTGAATGGGTCAATGGTTTGGATCTCGCTTCCCATTTAACTCAAACCAATCACGTATTGGGCTACATTCAGTAAGCAAATATCATACAGAGAACGTATTGGACTACATTCAGTAAGCAAATATCAAACATACAGAGAACGTATTGGACTACATTCAGTAAGCAAATATCAAACATACAGAGAACGTATTGGACTACATTCAGTAAGCAAATATCAAACATACAGAGAACGTATTGGACTACATTCAGTAAGCAAATATCAAACATACAGAGAACGTATTGGACTACATTCAGTAAGCAAATATCAAACATACAGAGAACGTATTGGACTACATTCAGTAAACAAATATCAAACATACAGAGAACGTATTGGACTACATTCAGTAAGCAAATATCAAACATACAGAGAACGTATTGGACTACATTCAGTAAGCAAATATCAAACATACAGAGAACGTAGCCACAGGAACATATCTTTATCTTTATATAGTGCTATGATACCCTAGGTGGCGCCCCATACACCAGGAGGTCATAGGTCACTGGGTACACTGCAATGTGACTGTAATTCGTCATCTACCTCCTCGTATGATTCATGAACAGCTGTAGTCTCTCTCTCTTTTTCTCTCTCTCTCTTTCACATGCTCACTTTGTAGTGGGTGAAATGGTAGCTCTAAGATCTAGACTAATGTCTCGTGGACAGATACATGTAGCAGCCAATTATAGCAGCTTGTTGTTCTGACTCTGCTAATGGATTGAAGTCTTTTTATTCTTTCATATGCAAAATAAGTCGTAGCCGTTGAGGGTTCTTAAGTCTGGACTCTCCTCTCTGCAAGTTTCGGTTGTTTCTTTAAAAATAAAATCCCATTTCCAACCTCATGCAAGAAGGCAGTAGATGAAAACAGGGGAAGTGTTAATCTGAAGCGCATACCAAGTGACCAGGTGTCAATTGAGTGGAGAAATAGCGGAATTCAAAGTAATAGTTTATGTAGAAATCAATGAAATAATTCCAAGACTGTACTAAGACGTAGTTTTAGACATGCAAGCAAAACAAAGCAATCGAGTCTTCTAGAACATGTCTTCAAGGCATTGTGCACATGTTCAACTGCCTCACTCCAGACATGTCTGCCCCACTAAATTTAATCTTGTCTGGCAGGATCAATTAAAAAACAAAACAAACACAGCTCATTTGCATAAATTACCTCGCGTGCTTTTTTTTTTTTTTTTTTTTGGTTTGTCCTTAAAGTCAACAAAATAAATGGAGAAAGTAAAGGCGGTTAGCTGTCGTGCTGGCTACAGGACACCCTCGTTAACCGTAGAAAATAAATGACCTTTAAATTATCTACCCATTAGATCGCACGGCCTAAAAAGAAACTTTACTTTTTTTTTAAAGATGTGTGTACAAAGTCAGAACTCAATTGTTGGTTTATTCTGAAAGAAAAAAAAAACCCAACATAGCTTGTGGTGGCATGAGTTTTTCCCTGAAGTTCTGACACGTGAAAATAGTTGAAAACTTGCTTTCCAAGCGACGAGGTAATCTTTTGTTGACCAAGTGAGCAGCCAGAGCAACACAAGTGTAACAAAATACTTTCGTCACCTCCGTTCTTTCCTATTGTTTAGAGACAAGTGTCAGTGCTGCTGGGAAATGTTATGCAAGAAGTTGGGTTATTCTAGTGTTTTTGTTTTTAATTTGGGTTTATTCTGGATTTTTTTAAAAGCATTCTTTAGTTGTTAGACTTGTAAGATTTTCTAGCTACAAAATGTTGATCTTGGACTTGTGGTATGTGTGAGTGACAAAAAGCTGCTTGGCTACCTATTTATAGGACCTGGAGCAGAGTTGTGCTAGATGAGAGCGGCAGCACGGACAAATCTTGCACAATGCTCAATGAACCTTCTAAATTATATTTGAAAAAAAAATCCTTAAGACCGGAAACGTCCGACAATAGCATCTGATGGTTAGTAGAAACCAGTGACCGATATATGAGCTATAGTAGAGATTTACAATTGTTTGTTGTCATCGTACTGGGCTGCTGATTTGAATGTGTCGGGTTTGAGTCTTGGTGAAAGTGTCGGGAAAGTGTTCTAATCTTTGTTTCGTTGCAAGTCTTACTCAAGTGATAACAAAATTCATTTGATCTAGAATCGTTACTTCGTGACAGTTTCTCAACCAGTTGACACTAGGGTAACCTGTGGTCAACACATTGCTACTTTACCAAACTAATGTTATGAACTTTTCAAAGTAGGTCAACTCAGGCAAGTAGGTCAACACATGGACACCTTCAAAATCTCAAATTAAAGCTTTGAGACACTGCCAGGTAAAATGCGACTAATTGTCAATATAATTATTGTAATCAGCTTTCGTGTCTTTTTAGACTGAATTAAATTTTATCGACTGGACGCTGGGGGAAAGTGTTCCTTAGCGTACACGGTTAAAGGGAGCTAATACCTGCAGCGCATAGAATTAGGCGATCTCATCATGCACACTGTAATGCGGTTAGTTCCCCTTGTAATCTATGGCAGCCAACAATGGAGTGCAATTAGAACAGAACAGAATGGCGTTGTCCTTGACAAAGGGGAAATGAGAGAAATGTGTTTGTCCCCAAAAATTTTTTTTTTGTTCTATCTTTTTTATGTCTCCCCTTTTTGTATGTGTGTGCGGACGTGTTTACTGTGCGCATTAAATCTTTGAAATCCAGTTTATAGAAGGTGTTAATAGCCGCTTGGCATGGGTCATTGAGACTAGAGAATTTTATGAACTTTTAAAAACCAAGAGTAAACTTGTCGCGTCCTGAATTTGTTTCAAAATAGTGGTAGAGTTGAATGTTTAGTTACAATAAAGTGGTAGAGTTGAATGTTTAGTTACAATAAAGTGGTAGAGTGGAATGTTTAGTTACAATAAGGTGGTAGAGTTGAATGTTTAGTTACAATAAGGTGGTAGAGTGGAATGTTTAGTTACAATAAGGTGGTAGAGTGGAATGTTTAGTTACAATAAGGTGGTAGAATGGAATGTTTAGTTCAAACATGGTGCCAGAGTTTAATATGTGAAACTCTTTGTGTACAATCAATGAATACTTGACAATTAATAAGCATCGTGATTATCTCCCATTGTCTGTACATACTACTGTCTGTAGGATTGTATGTTCTGGATGTCGACATCATTTGCAGTGACCATCCCATTTATCAAATGCATTGTGTGGTCATCATCCACAATGGTAAACGTGTTGTAAAACATTTGAAGATAGCCAATATGTTTTGTTATTGAAATCGTGATGTATGTTTGACTTCTTGTGTACCGCTAATTATTTGACTGGATAAGTATGTCAACATTCTTTGAAGAAAGATGGGACAAAGGAAAGGCTATGCACATTATGATGGTACAAAGGGGAGGCTATGCACATTAAGATGGTACAAAGGGGAGGCTATGCACATTAAGATGGTGTGACAGGTTAGCGAAAGTGACGTGTGTTTGGCGCGTTTAATGTCTAGGGGATGATTATTTTTGAGATTATCACACACCAACCCGTCAGTGTATAAATCGGGAGCAGGCACGCAGCGAAACAAGCAATTAAAGAGAGATACGAAAGTTAAAATTGAAGAATATTTATTTACATAAATATTTACATAGAAGAGGGTTTGTATCTATCTCAAATCAATAATATACTTAAGCATCACTCTTGCACTTAATAAGAGAGGATGTCACTTTGTCTTCTGAACTTAGCTGGTTGTCCTGCTTGTGTTGCAGCTGGATGTGTCCTGGCTTGAGGTTCTGCAGCCGAAGGTGGCGCTCTAGCGGGTAGAGGGACGCCGGTGATACAGGTCTTGTGGAGTCTCAATCCAAAGTTCTGATATCTGTAGTGGGCACAGTAGGGCGGGTGGCCGGCTACCGTGGGCACAAGTGTACTGCGGGCAGAGCGAATCTGCCGTGGGCAGCGTAGTTAACAGGATAATTCCAGTGAGTTGCGGAGGGTTTGGCGTAGCTATGACGTCTCGCACAGACTCTGGGTCTATATGGACGTCGTACCTAATACGTTGACAGGTGGGCTGTCGAATAGGCAGGAAAGTAGAGCCGATAGCGCCAAGTAGTAGAGCTGAGTAGATCCACGTAGACGGGAGATGATACTCAATAGCAGATAGGCAGTTGACTAGGCAGACAATGCCAAATAAATAGGCAGGTGAGTGATCCGATAAATAGGAAGAAGTGCAGTGCTGAATAGCACTAAGTACGAAGGCAGGTAAATAGGCAGACGCCTGAGAGAGGCACCAGGTATTCCTCTAAGAGTAAGAATGTATGAAGTAGTCCAGACTCGACTGTTCAACGAGAATGAGAAACAAGAAAGTGTCTATTCCGCCTTATTCTACCTTATATAGGCTGAGAGATATGGGCGGAAACAGGAAATGTCCTAGGCTAAGAGTTATCTTACACGTGACTGAATCCGACAAGAGTCGCACCTTGGAGTGTCACGAGGTGTGTTGACCCGAGTAATCTCTTTGATCAAAGAGAGACGTGGAAGAGGGGGGCGGGAGAAAGATTGGTTGCATTCCACCCAAGGTGGTGTCACCTGCGGCTATCAGACATCCGGTGGGTAAGACCAAAGAGATTGTGTGTTTACCTTTCTCCGATCAAGGGCAGATAAATGAAAGGACGCCAAGGTGGTGGACCAAGTCTAGCCTGAAGAGGAAAAGGTGGGGCGGTTGGAGAAATTGGGGATAAAGCGGAGAAATAATTAAAAAAAAGATAAATAAAAAATAGTAAATAATAATTAATGCTGTGATAAATTTGAGTGCCTCTGACAGCAAGCTTTTGACTTGTCACAGATGGTACAAAGGAGAGGCTGTGCATATTAAGATGGTACAAAGGGGAGGCTATGCACATTATGATGGTACAAATGGGAGGCTATGCACATTAAGATGGTACAAAGGGGAGGCTATGCACATTAAGATGGTACAAAAGAGAGGCTATGGATATTAAGATTGTACAAAGGGGAGGCTATGCACATTAAGGTGGTACAAGAGAGGTGGTGGTGAATGTGAAACGGTGTAGACTGAAATAGTTTAAGTGAAGGTATTGTACGTGTGACGGTCAGTGTGTCAGTTGAGAAGTAATTAGGTGAGATGGTGTCATTTGTGGAGGTGTCAGTTGAGATGGTGTCAGGTGAGATGGTGTCATTTGTGACAGTGTCAGTTAAAAAGGTATCAAGTGAGATGGTGTCAGTTGAAATGTTTTCAGTTGAGATGGCGTCAAGTAATATGGCGTTAGGCGTTAGGGTGTCAGACAAGAAGGTGTCAGGCTAGATGGTGTCATGTGAGATTGTGCCAGGTGAGTTAATATTAGGAGATAGAGAACGTATTGAGTAATAAGAACGGCGGTACAAATGTAGACAAACTTCTGTACAAAGTTACAAATGTAGTCAAAGTTCTGTACAAAGTTACAAATGTAGACAAAGTTCTGTACAAAGTTACAAATGTAGACAAAGTTCTGTACAAAGTTACAAATGTAGACAAAGTTCTGTACAAAGTTACAAATGTAGACAAAGTTCTGTACAAAGTTACAAATGTAGACAAAGTTCTGTACAAAGTTACAAATGTAGACAAAGTTCTGTACAAAGTTACAAATGTAGACAAAGTTCTGTACAAGGTTACAACATGGAAAACATTGAATTGTAGAACAATTTAAAAGGACAAAACTGACAGTCTGTGTGACGGACTTTTCTTGACACTATAGATATATTCTAGCTACTTCTTAAGGTCCTTATAACCTTTAGCGGTGTTATAGAAAAACACAAACACAAAAAAGTCAACAATGTTAATAAAATAAGGTTAGAATCAGAATGGGAGACAACTTCTTTGCCACTTACCTAATTCTACACACTGTTCTATGTGAGCAGGTCAGGAGGCGCTGAGTGAGACCTTTTCTCTGCACAACATTAAATTGTATAACAGTAGGCAGATGTTAGCGCTACTGGGTGGGTTTCATCTGTGTCACCTCAGTCTACGACCAAGGGGCTAGAGTCGCCTAAGTAACCAGACATACTAACCTAAACTAAATGAAAGCACAAACGAAACTTTACTTCAAATTAAATAAAACAAAATGAAACTTTATTTACATATAAAAAAAATAAATCAATAATAAAATATAATATGTACACTAACCACTACAACTGAACTCAGCAACTAACTAAAACCCTCTAAATCTACGCCTCTACAAACACCAACAAACTAACCAAACTATCTAACACAAACTGTTAAAACCAACCATCTAACTAAATCACGACAACTACTACTTTAGACTCTAGACCTAGATCTACACAAACACACTTCAATAAAAAACAAAAACACATTAGTTAGTACCTTACTATTAGTACTACTTCACTAAGAACATACTATAAAACCACAAAGTCTAAGCCGACTAAGAATAAGGCTACACTACAAAAACAACATAACAATAGATCTATAGCAGCAGCTTAAAGCAGCCATATTAGATACAGCAGCATGTATTTCAGCAGCTATATTCAGCGGTACTAAATTCAGCAGTAATAATAGCCTGCAATACATACATGCAAAACTATAAATACAAAATCATATATTCTATTAGATATAGAAAACTCACAGCAGGACTAATAGACGCCGCCATCTTTAATACACCATGTTGACAACTATTATGACAAATAGTCCAAGTAGAAAACAAAACTAAATTAAAATATATCTAGCATATTTACACACAGTGTGACATAGATCTAGTAAAAGAAAATATAAAATATTTCTACACTTACAGGCCGTCCCATGTACAGAAATATAACAATGATTAAATTATCATACGCCAGATCTCTAAGATCATCAACTGTCACACAGACAGAAATATACTTTACTGACCACTGGTCAACTGCACAGGATATAACAAAAAGCGGAAGTAAAAATTTAAAATCTGACACTAACCTATAAAAAAGTATATACAGAACAGCTATAGCCTATGAAAATACATATTAAAAAATAGCTCTGGGAGCGCAAGCTCACATTTACAGTACCTATATTGAAGTCCAATCTTCATGGGCTCAAAAATCTAGACACAGATCTCGGAAATGGCTCTAACGATTTTCCTAGAAATTTGACAGTTGATGTATATCATTGAGAACAGAATGACTAGCTCATTGCGTATACTGGGAAAATCTAGTTTGACCATTGTAATTTTTCAAAGTATAAAAAGAAATTTAACTTTGGCTAGAGGACTAGAATAGACTTAATTCCGCATTCATTAAAGAGTTTAATAAATTAATGTTCAGGAACATTTGCGCATCGTCTTCTAAATCTAGATCTTAAGTCCTATCATTGAAATATTATAAAGTCTAAAAGATCTATACATTCGCTTAACCCACGGAACGCAATGGTACATTATAGGAATATGGAGTTAGTCCCCTCGTGGGCTCGGCCTCCGGCCTCGCATGGAATGGGGGAATTCATTGTATTGGCTCAAGGGACCGTGACCCATGAACAAACGGATGCGATTAAATGATCATCTAGTTGATGGGGGCCTCCAGACAGATGGGTCGGTTAAGAGCCAATCCTTCTTCCTGGCCACGGGATAAAATTCTTTCCCGGGTCGTTCATAAACGGGATTTATCTCGAACCTTTTTAAACATTTCAACGGTCGTGAAATGGGGTGGGGTGTAAATGTATTCCTTTTTTTTTAAAAATAGACCATCATTAGTTACTAAGAGAAAAATAATGGCTGTCTAAGTTGTATAAAGGAGATAGTGTCTTACACACAAAATTTTGAATGTTTTTCTTTTTTTTTTGAATGATAAGGAACTATCAGTATAATTTAAAAACCCAGTCGGCCTAGACACATCAACACATATTGAACAATTTTAACAGTGACCTACTTTCTTACATTCTCCATACACAAATCTTTCATTTTACATTCTTGATTGTCTTTTTAGCCCCTAGGATTGTGTGGTCCATACAGACCCGTGGATAGTATTGATTTCACGTGAAACCTGTGTTTGATTTTCTCACCCAGAAAGAAACTCATTTCTAGTTTAAAAAATCAAGCAAAGAAAATGAAGTTTAGGAATGTCCTCAATGTTTTGTTATCCAAGCTGTGAGAGAAAATGTCAAGATCTCTCAACACTAGAAATAGAAATAGATTGAATTCTAGCAATAGTGCAAGGGTAGAGCAGTTGAACACTGCATTGTTAAGTGGATTCAACCTATCACTTCAAGGATAAGTGAATATATCATTATAAGGATAAGTGAATATATCATTATAAGGATAAGTGAATATATCATTATAAGGATAAGTGAATCTATCACTGCAAGTATAAGAGAATCTATCACTCCAACAATGTGAATCTATCACTCCAAGGATAAATTAAATTAACACTTTGTCTACATGTAAACACTCACACACAAAATTAAAAACACATACTCATGCTAAAGCACACACATTCATACACAATGACACTTATACACACATACACACACAAATTCATGTAGTGCTAAAAGCCTATCATCTAACGCTCAACTTCATTTTCTGTTTCACAAGCATTGAAGCTTTCACCAAATTAATAAAGCTTTGAATCAATCGTGTCTGCTCGATTGACTTCAAGTACAACCTACTTTAGTATACAGTTACATTGATTCTATCTGGCGTTAAGTGAAATGAATGGGCTAACCTGGTGCCAAATTCTTATCTAATAAGAGTCTGAAGATTGATGAGGAGTGCAGTATTTCACGTTGATAAACAGTCCCAGCTGTGACCTACATATTTTGCCACATTCAGCACAGACATATCCGCTGTCCTCCGGTGGTTGATTTAGGACCTCTATTCGCCGTCCAAATGTCTTAAATGTGTACCTCTCGTAACCAGCAGCTTTAAAAAAAAATCTCCGTCTCTGTCGTGCCTGGTGCCAGATGTTCTCTTCTATGTCAGTTAAAAGCAAGTTGGCGCCTAAGCAGGTCAGTAGTACAGCCAACTACAAAGTCTTGGTCGACATACCCAATCTGTTCTTAGAAAAGTAAGCTTTCAAATCGATACTAATCAAAAGTATTATCAATCTTTTTTATGAGTAGGGTCTACTATTTATTAATTATTATTATTAATTGAAAAAAACGAGTTCTCTTCAATCTAGTTGGCATTTACAATTAATTTGTTTTTTACACTCGGGGAAAGAGTTGGTATTTAGCGTGAAGTGGTACTCTGTAGACCTGTATTGATTATTGTGTCAAGTGACTAAATGAATTGACCTTGGTTATCTCATTGAATGAATGAACTGATCATGTGTTAATTAATCTATTGTGTTTGAAGAAGTCTGTGAAATGTAACTGTGTATGTGTGCGAGTGTTGAGAGAGAAAGTAGAGAAATAAGACAGAAGGGAGAGAGACAGAGAGAGACAGAGACTGAGATAGCCTGTCTGTAAGTATGAATGTCTGTCCAAACTAATTACTCGTGTATTGAGTAAGAAAAAAGATTAGGAAGATTAGTGTGAAACCGAGGCGAGCAACGTGTTACCCGGATGTAATCCTCTTTCAGAAAAGCTTAGTGTCAAACCATCAGACAGCTAGAGATGTAAACTATCTATTGGTCACATCTGGTCGAGTTGATCATAACTTAACTCTTTTCAATGTCCTTGCGAATTATTTGTTGCCCCACATTTGCGCATGAAAAAACAAAACAAAAACAAAAACAAACTCTTTTCGTATGATTAGTACAGTTCACCACAGATAGTACGTTTTACGAAGATATACTTTGAAACGATTACTGTGATAATTGTTAGGCCTAGTATTGGCGTAATATATATTCCATTTCTTCATCTCGACTGCTACAATCAAAATAGAATAGTTCGTGATTGTTCTATATTACAATCGTTAGTACTTTATAAACTAGATTGAAATTCATAACAGTAACAATGGCAGTCGACTTTCCTGCGTCTGCTGTGGCTTGACCATTCCTTGACGTCATCACATTCTTGAAAACATTCGCACCGCGCTGCGCGGTTTCATCTCAAGTCTTGTGTACCATGTTCATTACTAGATAGCACTCATACACTAGTAGGCCCAGGGCAAGAGTAGATAGTGTAGGCAAAACAAATGGGGCAAGGGGGGGGGGAGGAAGCATGGGCTATATACAATTTAAAAAAAAATATAGTTGAGGGCAGATGAAGGGGTCAGTCAGGGTCAGGGCCGGTCCTACAGATTGCGGGCCCTATGCGAAACGGATTGCGCGGGGCCTAGTTTGGGTAGGGATAATGATAAAAACTGAAAATTAAGATTTTTTATTTGAAAATAAATTCGTCCTTGCATTTCATTCGTACTTTACTAAGTGCAAAATCACGATCAAATTTATTTTACGAGCCATCTCCAATAGAAGGTAGATTTCCAACATAGAGCCGATAAACATTCAGATCTGCCTTTTAGATTTACTATCGACTAGCAAAATATCGATTATGATTTTTGTAAAGAGATCGAGATAGATTTAGATCTATATTTAAATCACATTGACTATTACAATAAATTAAGAATTGGAACTTACTGTTTTGGTTAAAATTCGCCCTATTATTTTTTATTAAATAAAAGATGATAATGACTTTTTTTAGAATCACGAGTAGGATTGGCATTTTCCATATTGAATGACACCCCAAGATTACAATATTGTCTATTTCTCAGAACATGTTTTGAGTTTTCGGATATTTTAAATAATTTCAGGAGATTTTCATGACTTTTGTGCGTATACATTGCAATTTCAGGAGATTTTCAGTACCTCCTGGTAAATCAGGAGACCGCGGAAACCCTGATATAAGCTAAAATGATTTAATTTAATAATTGACAACTAGAGTTAGCGCGGGGCCCACTGCGGTCGTATAGGTTGCAGTGCCCTAAGGCCGGCCTTGGTCAGGGTGTAAAAACCTCCAACCAATTCCATAGGAATACTAATATTTTTATTTTTGTTGGGTGTCTGAGCTTCTTGTGCAAGAGAGAGAGAATTGTTATAATAAAATGAGCTTCTATTACTCAGTATCCAATGCATGCACGTAGAGCAACATATTACCAGAGCTAAAGTATTCCTTACAGGACGACAAGATCTCAATATTCTGCACTTAATGTCTCCTCCATGACACAAACTTCCTCCCAGTGGGAGTAGGAAACTTACAGCCTCACGTTGTCATCTCTTAGCATTGTCTTCCCGCCTGTCTTCTCTCCTTGGTGAACCGGCAGAAAATGTTTTAGAGGTTGTATGTTTATCAACATTTTGTTTCAACCACATGCATCAACACTTTTTTTTTCAAACCAATATGTCTGACTTGCTCCAGTTTTTGTAGTTAAGCGAAACTTCCGGCGTGGCGATCGTAGCAAGGAGTGACGTCATGTTTCCAGATAAACAAAATTGCGGAATATTCATGATGCTTACAAAGTCTACGAAATAAATTTCGGTTAAAGAATAAAATACAAGTTTTAAAGTATGACAAGAACATTAATGCTTAATATGTATAGAAGACGTAGAGACAGCCCCTGAAACGTTATAATAAAATGAGCATCTATTACTCAGTATCCAGTGAATGCATGCACGTACATAACCAGTTTAAGCAGAATAAATCCATATGTTTTGATTACAACTACAAGCAAGTCAAATCGTAAAGAAATTTAGCGAAAATAATTGAAGAAACTCCTGGCATATACCGTCAGAGTAACAAAAGAAATAATTTTGTACCGCATTCAGACTGATTCATACTGTCATCATAGTGCCCCCTATCAGCTCTCATAGTGGCTCCTTCACTGATCTCAACTTGACCCCCTCACTGCTCCTGTAGTGGACCCCTCACTGCTCACATAGTGCCCTACTCTATCTGTGCCTTCAACAAGAAAGTCATTTTTCAAATTTATTTATTTATTTAAATTGGGGTTAAATATATATTTCTTTTAAGAAATCATTTTTCTTAGTGTCTCGGATTCTCTCCCATTGCTTTCAGGGGCTCGTTTAGTCTGAAGTTGTGTTGAAAATAAACAAAAACAATTTCCCTGTTCTTTCTCGTTTCGTCTTATCCCTTGTTACCTGTTGCCATGTTACCTGTTGCCCTGTTACCTGTCCAGGGGACTTCAAAGTCTTTTTCTCTGATTCTTTAGTGTTTGAATTTAACACTCATATTTCATATCTCTAAGCCTTTAAATCTTGTTCCGGTTTGAACACAAAAAGTCAAAAACATTCTGCACTTGTACTGGTCACAAGATTATTAAAATATACAATAATGTTTATATGTTGAACTGCAATCTTTCAATGCACTATATATCAGTAATTCTATCTGTCGCGGTAGGTTGCTCCCAGATTGTTGTGTGCTCCCAGTGTAAGTGTGCACCGTACCTCTAGTGTGAGTAATGTGTACTGTGCTCTCAGTGTAAGTTATGTTACTGGTGTGTACTGTGCTCCCAAAGTGAGCTATGTTACTAGTGTGTACTGTGCTCCTAATGTGAGTTATGTTACTAGTATGTACTGTGCTCCTAATGTGAGCTATGTTACTAGTGTGTACTGTGCTCCAAATGTGAGCTATGTTACTAGTGTGTACTGTGCTCCTAATGTGAGTTATGTTACTAGTGCGTACTGTGCTCCCAGTGTAAGCTATGTTACTAGTGTGTACTGTGCTCCAAATGTGAGCTATGTTACTAGTGTGTACTGTGCTCCTAATGTGAGTTATGTTACTAGTGCGTACTGTGCTCCCAGTGTAAGCTATGTTACTAGTGTGTACTGTGCTCCCAGTGTGAGTTATGTTACTAGTGTGTACTGTTCTCCCAGTGTAAGCTATGTTACTAGTGTGTACTGTGCTCCCAATGTGAGCTATGCTACTAGTGTGTACTGTGCTCCCAATGTGAGCTATGTTACTAGTGTGTACTGTGCTCATAATGTGAGCTATGTTACTAGTGTGTACTGTGCTCCCAATGTGAGTTATGTTACTAGTGTGTACTGCGCTCCCAATGTGAGTTATGTTACTAGTGTGTACTGTGCTCCCAATGTGAGCTATGTTACTAGTGTGTACTGTGCTCCCAGTGTCAGATATGTTACTTGTGTGTACTTTGCTCCCAGTGTAAGCTATGTTACTAGTGTGTACTGTGTTCCCAGTGTCAGTTATGTTACTATTGTGTACTGTGCTCCTAATGTGAGTTATGTTACTAGTGTGTACTGTGCTCCCAATGTGAGTTATGTTACTAGTGTGTACTGCGCTCCCAATGTGAGCTATGTTACTAGTGTGTACTGTGCTCCCAATGTGAGTTATGTTACTAGTGTGTACTGCGCTCCCAATGTGAGCTATGTTACTAGTGTGTACTGTGCTCCCAATGTGAGTTATGTTACTAGTGTGTACTGTGCTCCCAATGTGAGCTATGTTACTAGTGTGTACTGTGCTCCCAGTGTCAGATATGTTACTTGTGTGTACTGTGCTCCCAGTGTAAGCTATGTTACTAGTGTGTACTGTGTTCCCAGTGTCAGTTATGTTACTATTGTGTACTGTGCTCCTAATCTGAGTTATGTTACTAGTGTGTACTGTGCTCCGAATGTGAGTTATGTTACTAGTGTGTACTGCGCTCCCAATGTGAGCTATGTTACTAGTGTGTACTGTGCTCCCAATGTGAGTTATGTTAATAGTGTGTACTGTGCTCCAAATGTGAGTTATGTTACTATTTTGTACTGTGCTCCAAGTGTCAGTTATGTTACTATTGTGTACTGTGCTCCCAATGTGAGCTATGTTACTAGTGTGTACTGTGCTCCTAATGTGAGTTATGTTACTAGTGTGTACTGTGCTCCCAGTGTAAGCTATGTTACTAGTGTGTACTGTGCTCCCAGTGTGAGTTATGTTACTAGTGCGTACTGTGGTCCCAGTGTGAGTTATGTTACTAGTGTGTACTGTGCTCCCAATGTGAGCTATGTTACTAGTGTGTACTGTGCTCCCAGTGTGAGTTATGTTACTAGTGTGTACTGTGCTCCCAATGTGAGCTATGTTACTAGTGTGTACTGTGCTCCCAGTGTCAGATATGTTACTTGTGTGTACTGTGCTACCAGTGTAAGCTATGTTACTAGTGTATACTGTGTTCCCAGTGTCAGTTATGTTACTATTATGTACTGTGCTCCCAGTGTAAGCTATGTTACTAATGTGTACTGTGCTCCCAGTGTGAGTTATGTTACTAGTGTGTACTGTGCTCCCAGTGTAAGCTATGTTACTAGTGTGTACTGTGCTCCCAATGTGAGCTATGTTACTAGTGTGTACTGTGCTCCCAATGTGAGCTATGTTACTAGTGTGTACTGTGCTCATAATGTGAGTTATGTTACTAGTGTGTACTGTGCTCCCAATGTGAGTTATGTTACTAGTGTGTACTGTGCTCCCAATGTGAGTTATGTTACTAGTGTGTACTCTGCTCCCAATGTGAGCTATGTTACTAGTGTGTACTGTGCTCCCAGTGTCAGATATGTTACTTGTGTGTACTGTGCTCCCAGTGTAAGCTATGTTACTAGTGTGTACTGTGCTCCCAATGTGAGTTATGTTACTAGTGTGTACTGCGCTCCCAATGTGAGCTATGTTACTAGTGTGTACTGTGCTCCTAATGTGAGTTATGTTACTAGTGTGTACTGTGCTCCCAATGTGAGCTATGTTACTAGTGTGTACTATGCTTCCAGTGTCAGATATGTTACTTGTGTGTACTGTGCTCCCAGTGTAAGCTATGTTACTAGTGTGTACTGTGTTCCCAGTGTCAGTTATGTTACTATTGTGTACTGTGCTCCTAATGTGAGTTATGTTACTAGTGTGTACTGTGCTCCCAATGTGAGTTATGTTACTAGTGTGTACTGCGCTCCCAATGTGAGCTATGTTACTAGTGTTTACTGTGCTCCCAATGTGAGTTATGTTACTAGTGTGTACTGTGCTCCCAGTGTAAGCTATGTTACTAGTGTGTACTGTGCTCTCAATGTCAATTATGTTATTAGTGTGTACTGTGCTCCCAATGTATTCTTTTTTATCACAGCGTGTTCTGTGTTTCACGTGTTCTGTGTTTCCTTTGTTGCGTGTTTCCAGTGTATTGTGTGCTCCCAGTGTGTTATGTGCTCCCAGTGTGTTGCGTGTTCTCTGGGGGGGGGGGGATGAAGAGAAAAGGAAAGTTGAAAAGTAGACGGTATTACTGTAATGTTTTATTTTTACAAGTGACTTCAACCTCCTTCTATTGTGAGATCCAGCGACACACTTGTGCAAAAATAAAAAAAAGTTTCTGTTGAAAACAAAACAGACATCTCTCAGGCTTTGGTTCACTTGACTTAATTGCTACAAGATTTGAATTCAATTCGCTGCTGGAAACGACGTAAAATCGATAAATAAAGAAAAAAAAAGTTAAAAAACAAACGGGAAGCAAGTTGAATCAATCAATCACTTTGATTTAAATCAATCACTTTGATTGAATCTGAACGTAAGATTGATATTCAATTTTTAAAAACTGGAACATAGAGTCACTGTTTAAACCAGATCAAAATGTTTAATAAAATGTTTAACCAAATGTTCAGAATTAGTTCAGAGCAAGACTCTTGTAGTCTATTAATAAATAAAATATTAAAATATTTATTAAGTACACATGAGTTTATTCAAACTATTGCAATCCATAAAAGAAACAAAAATTCAATTTCTTTGTATCGATCTTTTATTTTCAAACTAAGCACACGTGCATCTTCCAAAACAAATCATATTTAGTTAACAAATAAAACAAAGAAAATTTCAATTTCCAGAACAAAATTCTTTTATCAAAACATCTGTAACATTTGGAACTAATGGTGTGCTAGGTCTACAGTTATAGTCTATTCTACCAACCAGAAAACCATTTTCCAAAGGACCTTTACTATGAAAGCAAAGACCCAAAGCCTAACCTACTCCATGGCTTTAGTAAGCCTACCGTCCCATGAAGACTCACCGGAAGAGTTCAGTCAAACTACATGTATTGGTCTTGGCATGACCTGCCTGAATCGATATAAAATAATAAAATAAATAAAAATCCCTCTCTATATACTCTACATCAATGATACACAAATTAAGACCCGCGGGCCGCGGTTAATATCCAGAAAATCAAATATTTTTTACTGTGAAAACGGGCTTACTCGTTTTGTTAGAGAGTTTTTTCTTTATTAGAGATAAATTTAGTTCATTTTTTTATGTTTAGGGCCCTCCGGTTGTGGGATGGACATTAAACATACACTACGGTCTCCAAAATAACCTAAATAACATTTATGCTAAGTTTTATCAAGATTGGTCATACGGTTTTGATTTCTATGCGCGACATACATACTACATACATAATGTGATGATGTGGTGGATACTTAGTGATGTTGTTGGGGGGAAGGTATCCTTTTTTTTTGTCCAAAGACATTTCAGTTTCCATAGTGTATAATGTATTGTGCAGACAATGAGAGAGCTACAAACTGCTGTCAGTACAATGTGTTGGTGTCATATTACGATGCTAATAAGATGGAGAATAGATTAAGGTCTTGGCACTATTTCATAGTCACGTTTGCACATAGTTGTTACATCCTTCATTGCATTCACCATCAATAGCATACACATATACTCCTTTACACTTTACCTTATATAGTAGACTAGCCGGATATGATCCGCGGCCTGCAGGCCTTAGTTTGGGTAGTACTGATCTACTGTATTAAATTTAGATCTATGTCAAACTTGGAACATTTTGCCATGTAGGATGTGAAATTGGGGTTACCTCCGACATATTCTTATCAAATACAAAATACTGTGAGAACGGGTTGACCAGAATTGTTAAAACGTTTCGTTCTTTAAGACAGATACAATACAATACTATCAGGTATTTTTTATGTCACTATTTAGGGCCCTCCCGTTTTGTGCACTAACCATACTCTACGGTCTCCGCCGTGTTCTAGCGAACATTTATACCAAGTTTGATCACGATTGGTTCAACGGTTTTGATTTTCATTGGTTACTTTGAGCTTTATATTATAGACTCTATAATTTAAAATACTTGTTTGCACTCCTATAACTCTACATGTTATATATTGACGTTGAAATAAATTAGACCCATTCAAGGATATATTTAATAATATATTAGATTTTCTTTTTTTAAAGTTCATTTCCACCTCTCCATTTCCAAGCACGAAGCTAAGGCATGTTAGCACAGTATCTAGGACGTTCTTCTGCTTCATTTTATTTCTTTTCTTAAGTGAAGAGTTAGTGTGGAAAGACCTGAATTAGAGTGATTGCCCCTAGTGTCTCTATGATAGAGAAGCTGAAGGTCGAAGGCGAGGCATTCGTAGCTGAAGGTGTGGTGGCCGATGTCAAAGCTCGATTGATTTCACAATCTGTTGCACGAGAATAATCTTCAATCTTTACTGAAATGCTTGTGATAGTGTGTGTGAATGTACGATAGTATGTGTGGGAATGTGTGATTATGTCTGATAGTATGTGTGACTATGTGATGATGTGGTGGATACTTAGTGATGTTGTTGGGAGTAAGGTATCCTTTTTTTTGTCCAAAGACATTTCATTTTCCATAGTGTATAATGTATTGTGCAGACAATGAGAGAGCTACAAAACTGCTGTCAGTACAATGTGTTGGTGTCATATTACGATGCTAATAAGATGGAGAATAGATTAAGGTCTTAGCTCTATTCCATAGTCACGTTTGCACATGGTTGTTACATCCTTCATTGCATTCACCATCAATAGAATAAGTCGAACTGTCATTACAGACTTACACTTACACAAAGGCTAGTCCAGTCCCCCGGGTACAACTCTTGTAAGCAATAAATTGCTACGTGCATAGAGCAGTTGTGACCGCCAAGCATTTGACCTTGGTCAGCTCTACAAAATAATTGACCTGGATGACGTCAAATCAATTTGTCAAAAAGCTCCTCCCCCTCTCCTTTTTTTTTCTCCCCAAATCTTTCCAGCCAGTGGGAACTCTTCTCTTCATAAAACAAAAATCTTTAAGGAATAGATTTACACGAGGGAAGGCTGAACAATAGAGAGAGAATCTTGTACAAATGTGTGTGTGTATCTGAGAGCGAAATAAATGTGTGTGAGTCTCGGTTGATACAAATAGAAATGCAGATGTTGATGTAGTTGTGGATGTGGAAATGCTTGTTGGCGTCATTACAGACATCGACTTACAGAGATATAGTCATAGGTGTAATAGTTGCTGTGGATATAATCTACGTGGCTACAGATGTGAAACAATTTATTAATATGACTATAGAATATAGATGTTGATGCATGCCCCATGTATATATACATGATCAGATTAGAATTGACATGCCATCCCTCTCATCACAGCTTGACCACTCTCCAATCTTTCAAAATTCTCTTTTTGGCAAGTTTCAGCGTGTCTCGGTAGATTATGTCAATAGTATTATTTTTATAAAGCCAAATTATTCATGTGACCTTGATCCCATTCCAACTTCATTGCTCCTTGAATGTTTAGATGAGCTTGTACCCACAATTACTAACATTGTGAACTCTTCACTGACTTCAGGCATTGTACCACAGCAATTTAAGCATGCACTTGTCAGGCCGTTATTAAAGAAATCCAGTCTTGACCCGGAATGTCTAAAAAAAACTATCGCCCGGTATCAAATCTTCCCGTCCTGTCAAAGCTTCAGGAGCGCATCGTTGCGCAAATTCTTTCTCATCTTGAACAGTACTGTCTCTTGGAAGAATTTCAATCTGCGTATAGGAAGTGCCGTAGCACAGAGACAGAGTGGGCAGGGTACTAAACGACTTACTTCACAATTGCGACATAGGCCACATATCAATATTTTCCATGCTGGACTTGTCCGCAGCCTTTGATACGCTGAACCATGAAATTATGATGACCAGATTCTCTGCCACTTTGGTTTAGCAGGAATCGGCCTAAAGTGGCTTGGATCCTACCTGACGGAACGCACCCAAAGTGTCGTTGTCAACCGAACAGAATCAACAAGCTTACTCTTGAAGTACGGAGTACCCCAAGGATCAGTTCTAACTGTTCACTATGTATACATATCCACTTAGCGGTGTCATACGGCCAACCAGCATCTTATACCACTTCTTTGCCGATGACTCACAGTTATACGATTCCTCAGTACCCTCAGAGGTATCGCATCTGGCAGAGAAAATCAGTGGTACCGTTGCAAGGGTGAGTGATTGGATGGTTGAGAATAAGCTCAAGACAGAAATAATAATCAAAAGTCGAGAGCACAGATTCTCTTTTTATCACGAACTGCCAGGTTCCTTATGTCCATGTAGTGCGGAATCTTGGAGTTTTCTTCGACTCAACACTATCTTTCGACCCACACATAAGTCAGCTCTGCAAGGGTCTTTATCTGCAGCTGCAAAGGTTAGGCCAAATCTGACCATACTTAACAACGGAGTCAACAAAAACGCTAGCTGTGGCATTCATACTCTCCCGCCTTGACTACTGCAACGCCATGCTAGCAGGTCTACCTGATGACAAAATAGCCAAGCTGCAACGTATTCAGAAAAAAGCTGCTCGAATAGTCCTTGGAAAAACAAGACAAGATTCTGTTACTACGCTCCTGCGCACGCTCCATTGGCTTCCCGTGAAAGCGAGAATCGACTACAAGGTGGCCACACATTGTCATCAGTGTATATATAACAATGAAATGCCCTTATACCTTAGTGAACTGATCAATCCATGTGTCCCTCATAGAGCCCTGAGCTCAATGGACTCAACGCTTCTAGTGGTGCCGCGTTTCTCCTTCAAAAGCTACAGTCTGCCGGCTTTTTCTGTGCACGGACCAAAGGTTTGGAACTCACTCCCCATTGATCTCAGACAGACAGCATGCTACACTACATTCAAGAAGAACATTGGATATATATATAGAAAGAATGCTGACAACGAAGGGTATTTAGATGTAAACATTAATGGGGATGGTAGATATAGATGTAAATAAAGAATGTACTGGCTTTGACATAATAACGTGGCATAAGTTTTGGTTTACATTGACAGCTTACTATTCATTCATTTTATTACAATGTTATTTTTTAAAGGGGAAGAGAATGACCTATGTGAGAACTTTGCCTTTTTTTCTGTCATTTTTTTTAAAGAAAAAAAAAGACATTTTTTATTTTAAATTTCCATTGTAAAACAACAATCTATTTTTATAAGGCTTATATCTACTTCATCTGTCTGTCTGTCTGGTACAAATTTTGAACATTTTATTTCTACCACACCCATTCTTGAATCAAGTTGAAACTTTACAATTATTTATTTTAGCAAAACATAAACACTCGCAAACGATATACGGATTTGTCAATTAATTACTGGTAATTAATTATTTTGTTTGATACCAAAAAGGGAAATTAATGCTTCAGTATTAATAAATATGTGGAGTTTTGTTCCCTTAGATAATTGCTTTTGTTTGTTTGCAAGTGTTTGTTTACAAGCGTTTGTTTGTTTACAAGTGTTTGTTTGTTTACAAGTGTTTGTTTGTTTACAAGTGTTTGTTTGTTTACAAGTGTTTGTTTACAAGCGTTTGTTTGTTTACTAGTGAACAGTCATGGAATATTTCTTTAGTTCTCGTTATTCCACAGGACCATGACGTTGACACATGAGTGTGTAGACTAATAGTTCAAGTAGGCGCATGTCTAAGATAATGAATTGATTATAAACGTCTATTACAACTTAAAACATTTATCTATATGATAACGAACTAGAACATGCCTAATTGTAGTGTCACTGGCTTCAAACAAAACAAACTCGTTTTGTAAGGTCAGAACGTAACCACAATTCCTGAAACACAGCAGAAAACATTTCCTAGTCCCAGGATATTTCCAATGATCTGTAGTTTCAACATTGGCTTCAGAATCCAAATAAAAGAATGTTATTAGAATTTGAAAAATAAAGATGTGTATACAGGTTACTTTTTTATCTTAATTAAGGTTCTCAAATTGTTTTTTAAAATTATATTTTAACAGAAATATAGAGCCTAACCACTCCGCCCGGTTTGTTGAAATAAATAAACCGGCTAAAAGCTAGGTAACAACAAAGTGTTGAAAAAAAACCCACAAATGTCGCTCACTTCCGGCCACCACTTCAGGTTGAGCTAGACGTACTCCCAAAAAAAAACAAAAAACTTTATTTTACGAGAACCTAAGTTTTTAAACCCAGAAAGAAAATCAATCTAGCATGATAGCGAGGCTTAGAGTGTTTTTTTTTAAAAATACATTATAATATCTGTATTGTTTTTTAACAAAAGAAAAAAAACTACTAGAGCTTTTCAACATCTTCAGCTTATGTTCTCTGCACTGTGCACTGATAATATTTCACATCTCAATGTATGTACAATGAATGGGTTTTATCTTATTATGAAATACTCCGAAGTAAACATTCTCTAAGCATGATTATAAATATTTCGACATTGCTGGTTCAACTCATTAAGAACCATTTTTGACACGTTGATGAGTTAATGAAAGCTATAAACTTGGTGTCTGTGTTTCCGACTGGGATCTTGTGTGGCTCTTTACGTTCAACAAGGAGACAGACTGTAATCGAATATATGTTCCTAACAGAATCGGTATATAATCGATTACAGGCCCGCGTGTATCCTTTCCCCAGACGCCCTTGACATTCAATTTTTCTACTTAAACATACAGGTTCCAGTAATGACAGCTCTATTCAGAATATTTAAAAAAAAAAAAAAAGGAATGAAGGGAAAAAAAAAAGGTGTAGCAGGGTAGGGGAGGTAATTCTATTTCAGAGCATGTGACTATCCTGGAATTTATCCTCGTCTTGATCGCCCCGCAGAGGTTTAGGGACCGATCAATACGTAAGCCTGATAGTCTGCCAGGGTCCTCGCCTCATCAGCTAATGGAACATTTGACCAATTTACACCAATTTCTTGCTGGTCTCCGTAGGCATTATTGGCTTATCACTTCCTGTCGACTTGGAGGTAAAGGAGACGTTACAATACTGGTTATACAACTGGGGCTGGGTCTTGGCCATCCAAAACATGGTCTTCGTCATACAGGTTGCGGTCTTTTTATATAGGCAGTAGTCTTTGTCATTCAGGTTGTGGTCTTTTTATATAGGCATTCAGGTTGTGGTCTTTATTTTAAAATGTAGTATTTTATCAGTCTTTCTCATTCAGAATGTGGTCTTCTACATTCAGCATATGCTCTGTTACATTTAGCTTTTGATCTTATATATTCAGCTTGTGGTCTTTCTTATTTTAGCTTTTCATCTTTCTTATATAGATACATATCAAAAGTAACATCATCAGTACAATCACCAAATTAAAGGCAGCCGTTGATAGTCGATGTGTTGATTAATGTCGATGTTAGCGCGAGTTCGTAGATACAACCAACAACAGAACAGTTCGTAGATACAACCAACAACAGAACAGTTCGTAGATACAACCAACAACAGAACAGTTCGTAGATACATTGAATGACTCCTGCTGGTAACTTCAAAACTATTTAATGAATAAAAGGGGCACAGTCTTCGTCGTCTCTCGCTCGGTCTTCCTTCGGCCTTGTCCTTTGATTCTATATTTCTGTTCTTACTTTTGAATGATCCGTCACGTCACAACGAAAAAAAAAAACCCAATTAAACCCAAACTCCTCGGCGTGTTTTTATTGTGTCATTATACAGGACAGTTTAGCAAAGTAAAAAGTACTAATACAGTAAACACCAAATATATCTCAAATAAAACAATATCCTTTTTATTAAAATCAATTCTTACTTTATGTACAAATTATACAGTAAAAAAAATATTTAAACTTATACAATAAACAAAAACTTCCTATTTTATTTGACATTAAAAGTGAAGAAAAAAAGATCTGCATGGGGCTGGGCATTTGTATCATTAGCAGGACACTCTCTCAAACTGAAGCAGACCTAGTACTTAGTGCGAAATTGTAGCTTGACTTCAAGGATTCAATTTCTTGTAAGCACTTTTCAGCTTCCTTTGTGACGACCTAGGAAGAAAGTGTGAGTGTTGATAGTCTTTGAGTGTGTGGCTCTAATTAACTTATACACAACTACACACGTTGTACCCTTGTTAATATAGGAAAACTGGAACATAACTTTTATTAACAAATATTCATTGATTCCACTTCTATGTAGATATATTTAGAAACACTAGTGAAATAATATCTTAGTTAATTTTCAAACTCAATTTCTACTATTGTTTGTTAACTTTGTTTGCCTATTTGTGTATTTATTTATTGTATAAAATTTAAGCTAACAATTTTGGTAACCTTGTTTTTTTGGTTTTTTTTTCATTTTCAGGGATCGCATGCCAGAGACGTACTCAGATCAAATTGCTATCGAGAAAACTCCTGGCTATTTCGTCACAAAAGAAGCGCCTCAGCGGATCTACGATATGGACCCTCAAATTAAACTGCTGTTGGTGGTGCGTGACCCAGTGACCAGGTCAATCTCGGACTACTGCCAGGCGGCCACCAAGCACACACTGCAGCCCTACGAGTCTATGGCGCTTCTGGATGAGTCGCTGGGCCTCGTCAACACGTCCTGGAGTGCCATCAAGATTGGAGTGTACTCCAGACACATGGAACATTGGCTGCAGGTGTTTCCTCTAGCCCAGATCCACGTCGTGGATGGAGAGAGGCTGATAGACGACCCGGCCAGCGAGCTCGCGAAGGTGGAACAATTTCTGGGCTTGCCTAAATTCATCACTCCATCTCACTTCTACTTAAGGGGCTTCAAGGGCAAGTTCCCATGCCTGATAAAACGAGGCAAGCCCCATTGTCTAGGTGAGAAGACAAAAGGTCGCGAGCATCCTGTAGTAAAAGAAGCAGTCCTCCAGAGACTCCAAGACTTTTACCGTCCTTTTAATGCAAAGTTTTATCAACAAGTCGGTCAGAACTTTGACTGGAATTGAAAGCAATCCATAGTTTCTACTTGAACTTTACATAAAATGAAATGCAATGAACAGCAGCGTACAATAGACGGGGAATTAAAAGCAATAAATATCTTCCAGAGGACTGAAGAACGATGCAAACTTTCCCCTTAAGTTGCAATAAGTCTTAGAATTGCCTCATTTTAACTGTGAATAATGAAAGCGGACTCACACGCAATTCTTTAAACAAATTAAATTATGACAACTTGATGAATTTATGAAAATATGTGAGAATCATTTATTTTGCTAAGAAAAGATTGTATTCTAGCGTTTGAATGAACATATTTTGCTTGTAATATTTTGATACCATTATTATGGAAACTGATTTCTCCAAGATTTGAACACTATATTTGAACATGGCTCTTGTATAAGTTGAGTGTTTCTTTCTTAGATGTAACTCACGAAAACAATTTTTTAACATCTAACTAAAACTGACATTGAGACACTATTGGGCCCAGCAGAATGGCGAGCCATTAGAATGTGGTGAGGGGCTTTGATCTTGTTGTTCGTACAAGTTTAGCCACTCTCTCACCCACACGGATGTAGGACCTAAAGATTCAGATTCTCCTTACATTTCGTGATGACTCGCGCTGGCTGAGGCGTTTGGCTTCCATACGGGGGTCCAGGGTTCGAATCCTGGTGAAGACTGGGATTTTTTAATTTCGGTATCTTTGGGCACAAATTCTAATGGGTACCTGACATTAGTTGGAAAAAAGTAAAGACGGTTGGTCGTGGTGCTGGCCGCATGACACCCAACCGTAGGCCACAGAATCAGATGAAACATCTGCCCCATAGACCACAAGGTCTGATTGGGAAACTTTTAGATTTCGAGAGAGCTGGTCATCAGAAATGTACCAAGAGCAAGTATGACCTCAGGTCTAGGGTCTCAAGGAAAATATGTAAGAGGACCTTGTTCAACATCGCAGAGAGGACTGAGGTCCTGGACAGAGAAATACGTTTCTTCTCATTGATAGACCTACAACAGATTCCTTCACGTGCACACACTGTGACCTAGTTTCACACTTCAGAATTACCTTGTTTCGTCACAGCAGACTCTACGCCCGAGTCAAGAAGAAATGAGCGCCAGTAGTTCCTCTGAGTGTATACATGGAGCCCTATAGATCAAATTTAATCCTAATTAACCTAAACAGGGTATTGATCTAGTATGGACAGGGTTTTTTAGTTTAGCTTATTGCTTATTCATCAATAGGGTATATTGATCCTGCTTATATATATATATTCAGGGTAAATTTATCTAGCGTATGTTTACACAAAAATTGATATATTGATCATGCTTTATTAAGTATAGACAAAGCTAATTGGTCAAGCTTATAAGTCAGTAAATTAATCATTTTTTTTGTAACGTACATTTTGTAAATTATAGTAATCAGTTTTTTTTTCTCTAGACAATAATGTGCAATGACTTAACTAATGTATGTGTGTGTGTGTGCTTAATTGTTATGTCCACCATCTCCTATGAATGGTGTATTGTGTGTAATTGTCCTGTCCACCATGTGTCCTATGAATGGTGTATTGTGTGTGTCCTGTCAACCATGTGTCCTATGAATCACCAGACATAAACTAAAACTGCTGACCCTACAATAGTTGTGAGACTGGAACACCAAGTGACCTGCCTAGCTGGTTAGGTCTTGGAGGTCAGTCTACTCTTCAAAGCAGAAGTTTATTTTGACGTCTGTTTGTGATTCTTTCACTTTTATGTCACAATCATTCCAGTTCTTAGTTTTGACTTTCAACAATCACTCAATGTCTAGATTACTTTTAAGCAGCATGAGTCAGCGTTTTTCAAAATCCTGTTATACACTTCCTTCAAAAAATGCGTGGGGGAGGGGGAGAGAGATCGCGATACTGTACTGTAGCTAAATTAATCAGATACTAACGATGCTGACGGGAGGGTGTGGGGTGTTTTTCCATTTGGGATTGTAGGAAGTGTCGGGACACTTCCACTTGTAGGAAGCTGCTAAATTGAGTTTCGGGACACTTCCACTTGTAGGAAGCTGCTAAATTGAGTGTCGGGACACTGCCACTAGTAGGAAGCTGCTAAATTGAGTGTCGGGACACTTCCACTTGTAGGAAGCTGCTAAATTGAGTGTCGGCACACTTCCACTTGTAGGAAGCAGCTAAATTGAGTGTCGGGACACTTTTACTAGTAGAAAGTCGTTGATGAATTGAGTGTAATCACATTATCATTTGTACAAGTCTTGTTGTAAATGTAATGCTATAAACAAGATGAATAGATTTATTTTCATCAAACTGAAACCTCAAGTTTTTTAGAAGGTGAGCGGAGTTCCCCATGCCCACTTTGCCCTGCCCACTACCTAAAGACAAATAAGAAGTAGCATGTACATGTACAAACAGTTTTTCTTCAGTTGACAATGAGACATAGTATCTTTGAAATCTACTGTAACTTTATCTTTGAAATCTACTGTAACTTTATCTTTGAAATCTACTGTAACTTTATCTTTGAAATCTACTGTAACTTTATCTTTGAAATCTACTGTAACTTTATCTTTGAAATCTACTGTAACTTTATCTTTGAAATCTACTGTAACTTTATCTTTGAAATCTACTGTAACTTTATCTTTGAAATCTACTGTAACTTTATCTTTGAAATCTACTGTAACTTTATCTTTGAAATCTACTGTAACTTTATCTTTGAAATCTACTGTAACTTTATCTTTGAAATCTACTGTAACTTTATCTTTGAAATCTACTGTAACTTTATCTTTGAAATCTACTGTAACTTTATCTTTGAAATCTACTGTAACTTTATCTTTGAAATCTACTGTAACTTTATCTTTGAAATCTACTGTAACTTTATCTTTGAAATCTACTGTAACTTTAGAATACTTAAATGTCATCATGTCAACTCAATGAAACGAGTTCATGCCTGAATTATTGTGTATATACTTTATACTGTCTATTGAAATGAAGTCTACAGTCGTATCATGTTGTTTATCAATGTTTTATTGTCCATACAATATCCCATAATTGTATGCTAAAGTGTCTATCTATACTCATTCTAAATGTAGTGTAACTCGTTGTTCTCTTTATAAAGCAATGTCTTTAGTTCAAATGCAAGCAACTACTTTTACAGGTCAACTGGACCGACACCATTCTTATAGAAGGTCTCAACACTAAGCTGCAACGTCACAACCTGTGGGCAGTTTAGACCAATAGCTCATTGCCACGTGAACAGATCTGTGTTCAGGCCTTCTAAAACGATTGAATTTTTAAAAAGTAAGAACCAAATTGTTTGAACTAGTTCAATGCATTGTACGTTTGATACCCCGGTAGAACAAACGTTGAGTTGAACAAAAGTTGGGTTGAACTAAAGTTGGGTTGAACTAAAGTTTATTTGAACTAAAGTTTATTTGAACTAAAGTTGGGTTGAACTAAAGTTTATTTGAACTAAAGTTTATTTGAACTAAAGTTGGGTTGAACTAAAGTTTATTTGAACTAAAGTTGGGTTGAACTAAAGTTGGGTTGAACTAAAGTTTATTTGAACTAAAGTTGGGTTGAACTAAAGTTTATTTGAACTAAAGTTGGGTTGAACTAAAGTTTATTTGAACTAAAGTTGGGTTGAACTAAAGTTTATTTGATCTAAAGTTGGGTTGAACTAATGTTTATTTGAACTAAAGTTGAGTTCATAAAAGTATCATGTAGTAAAAGTGTACTCTAAATATCTCCTTATAAATGTAAGTTGCTCAATTTGACTATGACATTCAGAAACCGGATGTGTGATGAACTCACGTTCTATTTACGAGATTTCACTAGCTGTTGAATCCAAACGAACACACACACAACTACCCACTGTAACACACACACAACTACCCACTGTAACACACACACACGACTTATGCAATGCAATATTCTTGCCAGTTTGTGCAACACTTTTCGTCTCGATTCTCTGTTTATGGTTGTGATATTTTGAGACTTATTAATTAACCCAATCCTTGTTAAATGATCTATTATTTCTTTTAATCTATTATTTCTTGTATATTTATAATGTATATAAAATGTTGTATTTTGTCCATGTTTTTGTCCATTATTCTATGAGATATTTGTCTTCGAAAACTTGGACAGAAATGAATGGAGTGAAAGAACAAGCACTCTGTATTGTTTCTTTGTATTTGGTCATGTCAGTATAAAATAACATTTGGGAATGACTTGAAATAAATATCAAGTCATGATTTAGTAATAACAATAACGCGGTCATTTAAACCTCGTCTAATCATATAAACAACTGAATAAGTTCAACACTAGAATAATTTGGACAATAAGAGAAGTTGAACAACAAATAATTTGAACATCTGAAAAAAGTTTTATCGCACAAAAGAATCATTGCTAAAAGTAATAGTATTCTCTATAGTTTAATTGTGGAAGAGTCTTTACTTTGAAACATAAAAGATTGTTCTTTTCAACTTGGTGAAATTTCAAACTGTTCAAACGACGCAGCCTTATTACAAACACAGTCACTGGGATCTACTTATGTCCGCGTAGAGACAAAAAGAAAGAGTGTGCTAATGAAAAAAAAAGAGTGAAGGTTAACTTTATGGCGTAACAACATCTGTGGAAACTTTGATCACTTTATAATGAGGTTTGTGCGTAGTAATATCACGCTAGAAGGATGACGCAATAATGATGTAATAATAACGCCATGGTCCCATTGGTTGCTATGAAAATTGATGCGGTGTGAGATAATTGGACTTGAAAAATACCCGGCTCCAATACACCATGGGCCGGCACTGCTGGAATCTTAAATCGTTTTCATCTGAATTTTTTTTTTGGTTGGGGAAGTTGCTTTACAAAAAAAGTAAAATATAATTAAAGGTTTTGTGATGTATGAATAGCTTCAAGGCATTTGGAAAGTTGTTCCCTGGTCTTACTTTCGATGTTCCTCGAGGTCGATCTAAGGAACAATGAGTTGGAATCACTTATGAGGAACTATGTGCTTAAGCGTGAGTGTGTGTGTGTATGCGTCTGCCAAACAAATATAAATAAATTCAGCCACTCTCTGTACTCCACACTTCACTTGTTGTTTGTCTGCAGATGTTAGAAGTGAAACATTCAGTTGAGTCTCACGTCTAGAACTGATACTGTTATTTCAACATCCTGTGTGTGTGTGTTCTTACGTGTTGTGCAACTTTGAATCATGTGCAGAGTTTACATATTAGACTCGTCTCTCTTCAGCTCGATGTGTATAAGCGTGAGGGTGTGTGTGTGTTTGATGATGTGTCAAGATCCTCGTGAGTAAGGAATTTTTTAAAAAAAGACAAAAACTATAAAGCGTTGGCCTGTGTTATGATGTCTGAGACACGGTGGCCTACATCAAAGTGTTGAGCTGTGTTATGATGTCTGAGACATGGTGGCCTACACCAAAGTGTTGGCCTGTGTTATGATGTCTGAGACACGGTGGCCTACATCAAAGTGTTGAGCTGTGTTATGATGTCTGAGACATGGTGGCCTACACCAAAGTGTTGGGCTGTGTTTTGATGTCTGAGACATGGTGGCCTACATCAATTGAGCCAAAATAAAAACATAAGTTTTTTTCCTATTATTTTATTCCATTGTACAATTTCTATTGAAACTTTAATGGAAACAAATCTTGAATTTATATTCGAACAGAAACTTACATAAATCTTTTTTTTTTTTTTTTTGGTTTCTTACCAAATTTTGTTTGAATTTATTTGTGACACCAAAAATGACACAATGCTGCAACAACAAGAAGAAATCTAAAAAGCTTAAATGACAAAATGTCTGATCGGCTTTCCAACAATTTTAGCAGCTTTCAAATCTGACGTCTCGACACTCAGTCATATTGAAGGATCTGTAAAATCCATTATCTCAAAAATTATTTGTGCATTAATTCACATTACAGACATTTGTGTGTTAAAATCAATAATGGAATTTGAACAAAATACAGTAACAAATAAAACAGTGAAAAGTTTATCATAAGATGCAAAATACAATTGCTTGATCCTTACTAAGCAAAATAAATAATTAGTCAACGGTTTATTTTGTATTCTCTGGGGTTAGTCCTCTTGTTTGCGTTGTCTGATCCAACACTGAACAGTAACAAAAGTAGTTTTTAATTAACATCTACATCCACATCTATATCCACATTTATATCTATATCGAAACCTAAATCCACATTTACACTTCTACATACACATCTACACTTACTTACTTGTATACCCACATTTACATCCACATCTTGTGCGTAGCCAGGATATATATATACATGTGTGTGTATACATAATTAATCTTTATTACATTCTGACCCTTCATTCTTTCGGAAGACGTTTATTGTACTATTTAGAATAGGTTCTTCGTGGAGTTAGTGGAAAAATTGTTGACTCCTCGCCCTTGCCAGGAGGTCTGGGGGAGCGCTGGAAGCCAAACACTATTTCCGGTATTGAAAGCCAACAAAATGCATATTCTGAAGTACCTACAGTGCATTATCCTACTATTAAAAAGTTTTACTTCAAAAATCTAATCTGCTATTCTTACTTACTTAGATCCTCAGGCGCAGTTAGGCGCATTGGGCGACAAGCTGCATTCCACAAAAATCTGTTACTGGCAATGTCTTAAGCTTCTTCCCACCTGCTCTGAGGTCCTCCATGAAAGTGTGGCGCCAAGTTATAGCCTACTAGGATTTCACTGTTTGCGTTTTCCTCGTAATTGTGACAGGTTGTGACGTGTGTTTGGCGCGTTTAGTGTCTAGGGGATGATTATTTTTGAAACTATCACACACCAACCCGTCAAGATATAAATTGAGAGCAGGCACGCAACGAGACAAGCAATGAAAGAGAGATACAAAGTAAAAAATGAAGAATATTTATTTACATAGAAGAATAAAAAGGGGGAGGGTTTGCATCTATCTCTAAGCAATACTATGTTTAATCATCACTCTTGCACTTAATAAGAGAGTATGTCCCCTTTTTCTTCTGAACTTAGCTGGTTGTCCTGTTGATGTCGCAGCTGGCTGTGATCCTGGCTTGAGGTTCTGCAGCTGGAGGTGGCGCTCTAACGGGTAGAGGGATTCCGGTTATACAGTTCTTGTGGAGTCTCAATCCAAAGTTCTGATATCTGTAGTGGGCACAGTAGGGCGGTTGGCCGGCTACCGTGGGCACAAGGTTACTGCGGGCAGAGCTGATCTGCTGTGGGCAGCGTAGTTGACAGGATAAGTCCAGTGAGTTGCAGAGGGTTTGGCGTAGATAGGACGTCTCGCACAGATCTGGGTCTACAGGGACGTCGCACCTAATAAGTTGTCAGGTGGGCTGTCGAATAGGCGGTCAAGGCCGATAGCGCCAAGTAGTAGAGTTGAGTAGATCCACGTAGGCAGGGGATGATACTCAATAGCCAATAGGCAGTTGACTAGGCAGACAAGGCCGAATAAATATGCAGGTGAGTGATCCGATAAATAGTTGAGTAGTGTCGAGTAGACACTGAACAGCAAATAGGCAGGTAATTAGGCAGGTGATCCAAACAAATAGTTGGGTAGATCTCAGTAGGAAAGTGCAGTGCTGAATAGCTCTAAGCACATAGACAGACACCTGAGGGAGGCTGCGGATAAATAAAGACAAGTTAGGACATGTCTCTCATGCATCTTATCGATGCATTCGTCAGATTGGCGGAATTGCTTTTGAGTACAATGAGGAGATGATGACAAATGGGATTTGGAAAACAGTAGCAGTATAAAAATGTACATAAAAAGGGAAATAATAAACTCAAATAGACAACACAAGGGGGAATGGGCAGTGGTCAGCGACCATGATGATTTGTTTACATACGACCGTCGGCCGAGAACAATGGATCGAGCTTGAATGGGGAGAGCGGCCGTTCAAGGAGCGCAACTCTCGTCCAAGTAGAAAGACTAAATGGGAAATAATTCATATCTCCTTTCTAAACGCAATATCAGTGCGCTAGTAAAATTATCAAGGCGGTCAGCCGAGATACAGGCAATAAAATAAGACGTATAAATATATACATGGTTGCCTCAACGATCAATTGAGCAACGTAGCACTAATAGATTAATGCAATACTTAAATATATACATATGCCATGTTTATTACTTACGATACTGAGAAATACACAATGCACTAATTAAATATAAGTGAAGTAATAAAATACACATGATAATCTCCAGTGAGAAATATGCACAAAGTAATTAAGATGGAACTTGTGAGTAAATTCGGCTTACCACCAGGTATTCCTCTAGGAGTGAGAATAAATGAAGTAGTCCAGACTCGATTGCTCAGTTAGAATGAGAAATGAGAGAGTGTCTATTCCGCCTTACTCTACCTTATATAGGCATGGAAGATATGGGCGGAAACAGGAAATGTCCTAGGCTAAGATTTATCTTACACGTGGGTGAATTAGACTTGAGATGGGAGTCGCACCTTGGAGGCGTGTTGACCCGAGTAATTTCTTTGACCAAAGAGAGATGTGGGAGGGGGGGGGGGAAGAAAGATTGACTTGCATTCCACCCAAGCTGGTGTCAACTGCGACCGCCAGACATCAAAGAGACTGTGTGTTTATCTTTACCCCGGCCAAGGAAGATAAGTAAAAAGGCCGCAAAGGTGGTGGACTCAGTCTAGCCTGGAGAGGAAACGGTGGGGCGGGTGAAGAAAGTGGGGATAGGACGGGGAAATAACTAAAATATAATAAATAAATAATGATAAATAATAATTAAAGCTGTAATAAGTATGAGTGACTCTGACAGCAAGCTTTTGACTTGTCACAGTAATGGCCTCTATGTCATCGCAACTCTTATTATGCGTAATTCATTTTGTCGGAGAACATTTCCCGCAAACCTCATGCGACGCTCTGTCACAATCTTACTAAGGAGTCGACTACTCCCAAGGATTTCCTTGATTTAGACCCGATTTCTAGTACTGACTCTAAATTCTGTGTCTTAGCCATATCTTTGTTGAGCTACATTTCGTCTTTTTCAATTTTGGAAGATTACTATTGCACTTTATTAATGTAGCCCAGCCACTGGTAGAAATGTTTAACCTCTCTTAGCTACGCTCTTGGAAGTAGGTGACTGTAGTTTGCTTTAGATTTTATATCGCAAAAGGAAGTTTTATCGTCAAAATCATCTCTTTGGGGGTTTTATACTAAAAAATCTCTGGACTTTTTTAAAAATCAAATTCCAACCCCCCTTAGCTAGGCTCATAGAATTTGGTGAATTTAGTTTGCTTTAGAATAATACAGAAGAGGTTTTCAACCTAAAAACTCTCTGTAGGGGGGGGGGATTTTAAACTCAAAACCATCTGGAGGGGTTTTAAACTTTAAAAAAAAGCCCTCTGGATGATGGGTGTTGAAACTCAAAACCCCCTTTGGATTGGCTAGCTCATAGAATTTTGAGTGCGTAATTTGCTTTTTTTTATATTGAAGAGGTATTTTTTAGCTTTAAACCCCGCTGGAGGGGGGTTTAAACTCAAGACGCCCTTTGGATTGGCTAGCTCATAGAATTTTGAGTGCGTAATTTGCTTTTTTTTATATTGAAGAGGTATTTTTTTTAGCTTCGAACCCCGCTGGAGGGGGCTTTAAACTCAAAACGCCCTTTGACTACGCTCATAGAAATTTGAATGTGTAATTTGCTTTTTTTGTATTGAAGAGGTGGTTTTAGCTGCAAATCCCGCTGGAGGGCGTTTTAAAACTCCTCTAGGCTACGCTCAAAAAATCAGGTGACTGATGTATGGATAGTCTTATATTTAAGAGGGGGTTTTATCGATAATTTCGGAGGGGGTTTTAAAATCAACCCCCCCCCCCCCCGCACCTTAGCTATGTTCTTGGAATTTGGGAATTGTCGTTTACATTATTTTTAATTTTTTTTAATAGAAGAAGGTGATTTAACTGCAAAACCCCTTGGTAGGGGGTTTTAAACTCAAAAGAAAATTGGCTGCGATGGGGCAAGTGATGCTTTAGTATTAAAATATCTTAAAATAAACAAAATCAAAGCAAAAATCAGTAACTAAATTCCCCCCCCCCTTTCATTTCATTTTATTTCGGGGGGGGGGTTGAACCCCATTCCCTCCCCTGGCTACGCCCATGGTCCACATCTACATATATATCTATATCTGTATCCACATCCATATCGCATCCACATCTATATCCACATCTACACTACATCCACATCTACAACTACATCCACATCTATATCTACATCCACATCTACAACTACATCCACATCTACAACTACATCCACAACTATATCTACATCTACATCTAAATCCACAACCACATCCACATCTATATCTACATCTACATCTACATATAAATCCACTTGTACACATCCACATCGATTTCCACATCTACATCCACATCAATATAAACATCTACACCTATATAGTGTAAACGTTGATTTATACATTTTACTTTAACAGAAATATGAAAATGAAGTCATTTTTGCCCCTTACATTTAGTACCACTATTTACGACAGCTAAATCTGCAGACATTTAGTACCACTATTTACCACAGCTAAATCTGCAGACATTTCGTGCTTAGAATCTCTCCTTCATGTTTTGTGTATTGTGCTAGTGAAACACACTGTAAAGTATTTGTACTCATGAAATCCAAAAAGTAACATTAAATAGCCACTAACGTTGAACATGAAATAAACTGAAGCAAGGATTAGCCAAAAATGAAATACAAAGTATTGCTCGCCCTGGTCGCAGTCAATTAAACAAACAAAAACAGAGTACTGGAACTTGAGAGAGACGAGTGAACATAGTGAAATAACAAACCACTTCATAAGTACTCAACCGGGTATTAGGTAACACACGTTAAGGGATAAAGACTAGTCTTGAGTCAAGGTAGGTCTGATAGTCAAGGTAAGTAGTCAGCCACTACTCGTGGAACATCGTGTAACACTTGGTAGAGACTTGAGCAGAAAGACTTCTTTCCCATGATTCCACGCAACTCGAGCAGAACTGAGTCTGTTAGCGGCAAGGAAAAAACGTTCGCACCACGTGACCCGCCCCTAGCTCCACTTGGTTCTCTAGGCGCCGCTGTGAGCAAGATTAGCTGAGCGACTCATGCACATCTCAGTGGTCATATGTTGGGCCTACTCCTGGCATATGTCTAACAGGTGGTTGTCTGGGTTTTGAGATACATGTATGTATTTTCAGGCACTGATTGGTTTTATATGATGTATTTTATTTTCACTTTTTATTTTAGGAAATCTAGGTTTTTAAGGAAGATAAATATGAGTGTTTTTACAGACGACTTGTACCAGTGCACAGCAGGTATTGTAGAACAGACGGCAATCATTTGTACACTGTTCAAACATCGAACTGTCTGGTGAAACTTATGGTCAATGATCTTGTAGAAATGTTCTGACTAGCGGGTGAAATGGACGGTAACACAAAAAAAAGAAATAACTGATCAATGGAAATGATAAATTGATTCGTTTGACTAAATAAAAATAAAAAACAAAATTTACTCCGTGTATGTTCATGTTTCATCTGGTCACGTGACAGAGAACATGAAAACGGAAACATGGCGAAAAAGGTCAAAGAAAGGTTATAAAACTCAAACAAAATTAGTCTATTTCATTAGACCAGAGATGGGCAAACTACGGTCGCGAATAAGTTTCATCCGCCCCGCCACATGTTTTGCAATAATAATTTAAATAACAAATTCATACACCATGGAAAAATTCAAGTTTTGAATGTGAGTTGAAACATTGAAGTCGAATTGTGCCAACCAAGCTTGCCTCAGTTGCAATGAGACCAAGTCGTTCATGAGCAGTATATGCAAATGCGTCTCTTCTAAGCAAAGCAAAACTATTTATAGCTCTAGGACGAAAGAAAAGACACAATTCGAAGATCTCCGAAACGAATCCGTTTTATTAGTCCGGCTAAATCTATATTGAACCTAGACTGGAAAACAGAATCTAATTCTTATTGGATAGGCCGGATGAAACTTATTACATTGAATAGTCATTAGATCATGGAACTATACTAAAGGAACGCTGACTTCGAGTTTTGTTTTTACAAAGCCGTATAGAAAACAGGTTCTTTGCGCATGTTCTCGCGCATTCTGCAATGCCTACAAAATAAAATGATGGAAACAAAGAAGGATTTTACGCCTCGAACTCGCGCTATTTACCGCGTGTTGCGTAGGAAATGTTTTTTTTTTTAGCTCTTTATAAACAGAGTCTAAAGCCAGCTCTTCTCTGTCACACGAATAAATGAAACACCGAAAAAAGTCAATGTATTTATTACATCTGAGACCTCCTTTCAAAAAACCTTTTTATTTACAAACCATCTAGGTAAAATGACTTGTCTCATTTCTTGGTTTCAAATTCTCTGGCTGTTGTGAAAATTACGAATTTGAAAGTAGATTTAGGAAGACTTCTATGCTGTTGAAAAAAATGTTACTTTCAAAAATCCTTTCAGTATGTACTGTGAAGTAGAGACCAGCTTCAATGTATTGAACTCCAAACTAATAGTCAACTCATACAATCATTTTTAAGTATTCTAAAATTTGAGTTCTTCTTCAAGAGACTTGTCGAAATTTAGCTTTCCAAATGAAATATCTAGTTCAGTTAATTTGTGCGATTTTTGCATCTTTTTTATACAGCAGTCTAGAAAAATCTGTGGCAGAAATAGATTGACAATGAATAGCTTAGTTGACTCTTCAGAAGACTTTTCTCAAAACACTTGCAGCCTGAATTCATACAAAATGTTTCTTTTAATTGTTTAGCCGGCTGCTTTGAAAAAGTTTGCCCATTACAGTATCTTACACCAAGGAGTCTGATATGGAGAGAAAAAGGCGGTGTTGTTTAAAACGTTCAAGCGAGCTGTGTTAGGTTTTTTTTTTGGCCTTGCAATTACTTCAAAAGTCAATAATCCACAACTTAAGAAACTAATCCTCAAATAAAACACGATGTGAGAGTTTGTGTTCTAATCTATTGTAATGATATTTATATCTTGAGTGCTAGATGTGATGATGTCTTGAGATTACAGTGAGATTGGGTTGATCAGACAATGCGTTTCTGATGTTATATATATTAATATAGATTTTCTACTTTTAAACAATTACTGGACACTCAAACAATATCGTGATGCCTGAGATTCAAATGTAAACTATGAATTCCAAACAATTAACACAAACGTTCATAATTTACGACGCCAACGTTGATTTGACCCAATTAAACTAAAATTGATTTTTGGGTTTATAAACTTTAATTTGTGTTATGCAAAAAGAGCATGCATTCCCCTATAATTCGATACCAACTTTAACATTTTCTGATATCAAACAAAAAAAAGTTATTGAAGTTTAATCCTAACAGGAGAGTGAAATACAAATGAATGAAATATTCTTTCGGAACGAGGAAAATAATTACGGAGAGAAAGAGTTTAACTTTACTTCTGGAACTAGGAATCACTTTAATAAAAAGACACACTGTACACTACAATTCAATGAAACAAAATGTGACGTCCTAGTTCCAGCTCCCAACTAGCTCCGTCCTTGAAACTACGTCTTTCTATATTTGGAAGCAAACAATCTCGCTCCTTTTATGGTCTGAAATTAACTTGTGAACCAGTGAATACATTAATAATGGACTTGCACGCTTCTGTTTCGTCAAACGTATGGCTCCTTTTGTCTCCAAAGGCAATGGATGCGCCCAGTTGAGTCACTGGTTTTGGTTTAGTCTTGAGACGGGGCAGAATCTGGTTTGGCTAATCAAGCCAATTCTAGAACGGCAGACTTTGCCACAATTCGTACATGTGTATGCCTCTGATTCAGGGCAAGCAGACAGGGCAGCTTTCTTTTTTTCCCTCTTGATTAAGGCCGCTTCAATTCTATTTGTTCTCAGCAAGGGTTGTCGCAGCAATTACAGTCTGTCTCCATGCACTCCGGTCTTTGGTTATGTTTTCCAACATACTTTCGCTGATGCCTGTGGCTCTCATGTCTCGCTTGCAGACATCTCTTATCTTATCTTATCTTATCTTATCTTAAATAATACAGACGTTAATTCAAAAAAGAAGATGATTACGTCCTACGCGTCATGCATTTAGTCATGCATATTAACCAATAACTTAAATTCTGCCAAGTCACTGGTTTTTCTGGCTAGCTCAGGCAACCCATTCCATGCTCTAATAGCACTAGGGAAGAAGGAGTATTTGTACAAATTTGTCCTAGCATAGGGGACGAGGAATGTGCCTTTATTTTTGTGTCTTTCAGAGTATTTTATTAAGTTTTGTTTTTGTATTTGAAGATTATGGTTCAGTGTTTTCTGTATAATTGCTACTTTACTTTTGAGTCTTCTGTCCTGAAGGCTTTCTAAATTTAGTGATTTTACTAATGGTGTTACTCTAGTCAAATGTGAATATTCGTTTGTTATGAATCTCACTGCTCTATTTTGTGTTTGTTCCAGTTTCTTAATGTTTTCTTGAGTTGAGGGGTCCCAAACGGTGGATGCATATTCTATTATTGGCCTAACCAAGGTTAAATAACATTTTAGTTTTATGTTCTTATTTGATTTATGGAAATTTCTTTTAATAAACCCTAATGCTTTGTTGGATTTTTTTGTAGTTTCATCAATATGTGGATTCCATGACAGTTTTTCATTTATTATAACACCTAGGTATTTTGCGTTTTTAGTCTGTGTTACTGGTTTGCCATGAATAAGATAAGTGGAATTAATTTGTTTTAGTTTTTTGTTACTCTTAACAACTGACATTTTTCTGGGTGGAAAGACATGCTCCAATTTGATTCCCATTTCTGTAATTCATCTAATTCTCTTTGTAAAATATCTGTGTCTTGTGTTGTTTTTATTGTTCTATATATTATGCAATCATCTGCAAATAATCTGACTTTTGTTCCTGAACTAATGCAATTTGGTACATCATTTATGTAAATTAAATATGTATATTTATGTATATTTATGTATATTATATGTATATATATGTTAGTCTTGGGCGGCCCTTGGGTCTGACTCCTTCCTCAAGCTCAGCATATAAAATATCTTTCGGGATTCTACCATCTGGCATGCGGGTGACTAGTCAACAATATAACCTTGACCTAGAGCTGCAAAAAAAATATTAATTAAACAGCAGCTTTATGCTATGTGACATACATTTTGTTTAAGTTGCTTTTCTATAGCCATCTTTCATTTTTATAGCATGCTCAGTGCGCTATGGTCCAATCCCTTTTGTGCACCTCACTCTCTGGCTCTAAAGTTCAGCCTTTCCGCTTACTGAAGACTTTATACAATTTTGCTATTTCCCAAAATAACACAACAAGGAAAAGTCGACTTTATACAGAGGCCTGGAATACGGGATCAGCCTTTCGTCAACTCTTGTCCGTTGGGCAACCATCGATTCGATTCAATCACTTCCGTCCGGCACTTCATAACTGAATCATAATAATCACCTCATCGAATATTTACCGATATTTAAAATGTAATAATGCTGATAATATCAACTCCAGACGGTCCAGAGATGCCATCAGGGCGCTAACACTCTCTGTCTGTTGCGTGTAGACTGAGGCAGGATTGTGTTTGTTGATAGTCTGTACTTCATAGCTGATAGTCTTCTGGAAAATCGTCTCCCCTTTCCTCTTTACCTGCTTGCCAATCAGATAACACTTGGCTTACGTTAAACTCTTGTACCGGTACATACATCTGAATTATGATGTTCAATGTACAGTTACAAGAAGTGGTGTAACCGGAATGTGCAGTTGTGTGTGTGTGTGTGTGTGCGGGCGGGGGAGGGGCGCGTTTATTAATCTTAAAATAAAACAGTTCAAAACCAAACAAAACATACAAACACCCAAACACCTTACTGAGAAGTTCCTAGGAAGTGAACTTTGGATTACTCACTCTGAGGTATTTCTAAAAAAAAACTTAATTCTATTGTACTCAAAGTTATCCTCCTTGTAAATGTAAATATGTTTGCATCATCAGTGCTCTAGTACAGCCAGGAGAAGCTAATCAGTGACTAGATCTAGATCCATGACTTAAAACATATGAGCTCAAAGTTATTCTCTAAAACTGACATGACTAAGGTTCGTTTTAAACGGAAAAGACAATCACCGTAGTCTCCCCTTGACAGTGCGCATTGATAGGTTTTCTAATGATTTGGCAGGTCTGCTGCAGTACCACCATCTGACAGGTAACACTGACTTCTAAAGATGTCTTGTAGTCAGTTGTCATCACCTTTCGGCTGTTATCATAAATGTGGTGTATTGTTATCGAATGTATCTTTCATAGCATCTTAATCTCCAAGCGGTAGGTTTTCCTATTGACCTCGATGACAGTGATTATAGCGGGTTCTCCTTGCTTGTCGATAAAAAAAAATGTAAATTAAGACCATTGAAATCTACCGGCTTGTCTGTCAATCCAGACCTCTGCTTTAGTATTGAACTAGCATCACACACTGCCCGTTAGGTCGTTTCCTGACAATATATTTGTTTATTTTGACCGGGAACCATTGCTCCTATTTTGTTTAACATTTTCAACAAAATGGCTGGCATTATAACAATCCCACTTTCAAATTATTTGAGCCCATGCCTTGCAGTATCTATGACATTGAATTGGTTGTAAAAGACTAATTTTACTCGAAATCACTGAACAATTAAATGGTCAATAAGTTATTCGGATAACGTCAAAGTACTTTAAAATAATGCAAAACTTGTTCTAGTGTAAAAACAAGCCCTTACCCTTTATTCATCCTTTACTCTTCCATTTATTCTACACCTTTTATTCATCTCTCCTCCTTTTATCCCTCATGCCTTTTTCTTTTTTTCGCTCCGAAGATTTTATCAATTAACTTTTTCTCTCTCTCGCCCCCCCCCCCTTTCTTTCTGCTCTCAGGGTCCCCCCTCCCTCCTCCTCTCTCTCTTGGGCTTAATGATTTGTCCTGCATCTCTATCCTCCCTTAGACATGTCATTCGAACAGGATCTCTAGCCACTTGGTCTAGTCCCAATCTTCAACCTGTCACACAGTCTAATGGACACGTTTTATTGTTTCTGCTGTTAATGATGTTCTACAGATAGGTGTGTGCGTGTGTGTGTGTGTGCGTGTGCGTGTGTGTTCTCTCCAGAAAGATCACAAAATGTTTTATCAAGCTTGTCTTCAAACATTTTTACTAAGCTTTGTTTGTCTGCCTGTATGTCTGGTAAAAAATTTGTACACGTTATTTCTCCCATACTCATTGTCGGATAAATTTGAAATTTTATATTTTGCTCCATTATTTCTTTCACATGACAAAACAAGAATCAATTAAAATATAAATTAACCAATTTGTTTATTTATAATTAACAATTAATTAATTTGTTTCGTATTTCAAACAAGGGAAGGAATTTGTACTTGTGGTATAAGCTGAATTAGTCCCCATTATACATCGTCGTTTGAGTCTTAGTGAACACAAAATGAAAAATAGGATGAGACTTTAGAAATAATTGTTAACTATCTGTGGCATTTGGGGTCTCGGGTGATTATATTTTTCTCTTTGCAACTTCTTGTGACTAAAGAGGCCAATCCTTGATACACAGCTGCGGTCGCAGGTTGGGCATATGCAATTATCAGGCGCCGAAGCATTTTCACCCTTCTTTCTGCTTCTGTTGTGTATGGCATCTGCAATCTGAGATGTATGTGGATAGATCCATATTGCTGACTAACAATATTAAAGCCTTAGTCTACCGAACCTGTATGTTGAGCGCTTTGCTATACGGAAGTGAAACATGGAAAAAAAAGCTGAATGTCTTCCACCTCCGATGCCTAAGGCGAATCTTTAAAATAAGGTGGCAAGATAAAATAGCCAATGAGGAAGTGCTACAAAGAGCAGGGTGCCAGGACATCCGCTCTGTTATCAGCAGCAGATGCCTTGGCTGGCTTGGCCACGTTCGTAGAATGCCAGTAGGTCGACTTCCACAAGACATTCTGTATGGCGATCTAATAGAAGGCAGGAGAGCCGCTGGTCGCCCACTTTTACGTTATACGGATGTATACAAACGCGACATGATGCTCTTCACTAGCAGATAACTTTACAATCTTCCGTATTCATATGCTCTCCATAGAAGCTTCCACTAGTAGGAATTTTTAACATTTTTATAAATGCTATTTTATTGTTAGTTTGGATCTATTAAAATTCAATTACATGACAGTTGACTTCCATAATCACGACTTTTATGATTTCATGTAAAACCTTTTGATATAGAGCTAGACATAAGGAATTCATGCGAGTTTCTAGTAGGGATACACTCAGATGGGTGGTCGCGAATATTCGGAGGTCCTAAAACTGGTTTAAATACATTTATTTTTTTACAAAGCTTATACCAATTTATTAAGTCTGTCAGGGTGGTCCATATATCTCCCACTTTGGATCAAGTTTAAATTAAGTAGTGAAGCTACCACCGTCTATACTACTGACCAGACTAAACAGTGAAACTAAACTACTTTCTGTCTATACCAGAGACCAGGCTAAATGAGGAATCCTCTTCCTACCTATACTAGAGACTAGACTAAATAGTAAATCTTCTTCCTGTCTATATTAGAAACTGTGCTAAAAAAAATGAAACCACTTGTCTATACTAGAGACAACACTAAATAGTGAAACTAAACTACTTCCTGTCTATACTAGAGACTAGACTAAATAATGAAACTAAACTACTTCCTGTCTATACTAGAGACTAGACTAAATAGTGAAACTAAACTACTTCCTGTCTATACTAGAGACTAGACTAAATAGTGAAACTAAACTACTTCCTGTCTATACTAGAGACTACACTAAATAATGAAACTAAACTACTTCCTGTCTATACTAGAGACTACATAGTGAAACTAAACTACTTCCTGTCTATTCTAGAGACTAGACAAAATAGTGAAACTAAACTACTTCCTGTCTATACCAGAGGCTACACTAAATAATGAAACTAAACTACTTCCTGTCTATACTAGAGACAAGACTAAATAGTGAATCTTCTTCCTGTCTATATTAGAAACTGTGCTAAAAAAAATGAAACCACTTGTCTATACTAGAGACAACACTAAATAGTGAAACTAAACTACTTCCTGTCTATACTAGAGACTAGACTAAATAATGAAACTAAACTACTTCCTGTCTATACTAGAGACTAGACTAAATAGTGAAACTAAACTACTTCCTGTCTATACTAGAGACTAGACTAAATAGTGAAACTAAACTACTTCCTGTCTATACTAGAGACTACACTAAATAATGAAACTAAACTACTTCCTGTCTATACTAGAGACTACATAGTGAAACTAAACTACTTCCTGTCTATTCTAGAGACTAGACAAAATAGTGAAACTAAACTACTTCCTGTCTATACCAGAGGCTACACTAAATAATGAAACTAAACTACTTCCTGTCTATACTAGAGACAAGACTAAATAGTGAAACTAAAGTACTTCCTGTCTATACTAGACACTAGACTAAATAGTGAAACGAAACTACTTCCTGTCTATACTAGAGAATAGACAAAATAGTGAAACTAAACTACTTCCTGTCTATACTAGAGACTAGACTAAATAGTGAAACTAAACTACTTCCTGTCTAGAGACTAGACTAAATAGTGAAACTAAACTACTACCTGTCTATACTAGAGACTAGACAAAATAGTGAAACTAAACTACTTCCTATCTATACTAGAGACTACACTAAATAATGAAACTAAACTACTTTCTGTCTATACTAGAGACTAGAGTAAATAGTGAAACTAAACTACTTTCTATCTAGAGACTAGACTAAATAGTGAAACTAAACTACTTCCTGTCTATACTAGAGACTAGACTAAATAGTGAAACTAAACTACTTCCTGTCTATACAAGAGACTAGACTAAATAGTGAAACTAAACTACTTCCTGTCTATACTAGAGACTACACTAAATAATGAAACTAAACTACTTCCTGTCTATACTAGAGACTAGACTAAATAGGGAAACTAAACTACTTCCTGTCTGGACACTAGACTAATTAGTGAAACTAAACTACTTCCTGTCTATACTAGAGACTAGACAAAATAGTGAAACTAAACTACTTCCTGTCTATACTAGAGACTAGACTAAATAATGAAACTAAACTACTTCCTATCTATACTAGAGACTAGACTAAATAGTGAAACTAAACTACTTCCTGTCTAGAGACTACACTAAATAGTGAAACTAAACTACTTCCTGTCTAGAGACTAGACTAAATAGTGAAACTAAACTACTTCCTGTCTATACTTGAGACTAGACAAAATAGTGAAACTAAACTACTTCCTGTCTATACTAGAGACTACACTAAATAATGAAACTAAACTACTTTCTGTCTATACTAGAGACTAATGTAAATAGTGAAACTAAACTACTTTCTATCTAGAGACTAGACTAAATAGTGAAACTAAACTACTTCCTGTCTATACTAGAGACTAGACTAAATAGTGAAACTAAACTACTTCCTGTCTATACAAGAGACTAGACTAAATAGTGAAACTAAACTACTTCCTGTCTATACTAGAGACTACACTAAATAATGAAACTAAACTACTTCCTGTCTATACTAGAGACTAGACTAAATAGGGAAACTAAACTACTTCCTGTCTGGACACTAGACTAATTAGTGAAACTAAACTACTTCCTGTCTATACTAGAGACTAGACAAAATAGTGAAACTAAACTACTTCCTGTCTATACTAGAGACTAGACAAAATAGTGAAACTAAACTACTTCCTGTCTATACTAGAGACTAGACTAAATAGTGAAACTAAACTACTTCCTGTCTAGAGACTAGATTAAATAGTAAAACTAAACTACTTCCTGTCTAGAGACTAGACTAAATAGTGAAACTAAACTACTTCCTGCCTATACTAGAGACTAGACTAAATAGTGAAATTAAAATACTTCCTGTCTATACTAGAGACTAGACTAAATAGTGAAACTAAACTACTTCCTGCCTATACTAGAGACTAGA
>JASAOG010000129.1:1652500-1680000 GCA_030265305.1 Biomphalaria pfeifferi | reverse complement strand
GTGACTATATTGACAGTAATGCGCAAATAAAATAACATATGTCTAGTTCATAGAATATAATTTCGACAGAAGAGAGGGCGAGAGAAGGAGAGAGAGAAAGAGTGAGATTTTAAATGGTTACTTTGATATCAGTGAGTATATTCTAAAGGTGAACTTAATTAAACAAAGTAGTGCTTGTTGCCCATGTAAACGTGTATCACTGAAGGAAGTAGAGTTCAATTCGGTGACAGAGAATGGCATGGTTACCTCGTTTCAAGTTTATACACAAATGTTATTAACCTTTTAGAAAAATATACACAATTTGAATAGTTCACACCGTATACTAAGTCTCTCATTGATATAGGTCTAACAATTCTTCCTCCACTCAAGTGTGAACAGAAAAGTCATGACATTGTGAAACTACTACTGCCTGGAAACAAACCCTGAAACTTTGGTTGCTGTTTGTGTACTAGATCTACAGTTCATTGGTTACACTACAGTACTTACAGTACTGACCAGTCGCCACTGAAGTGTAAACAACATCAATTAATTTGAGGAGGTTTCCTTATGTCCCCTGTGCACACTTCTGGCAGGACGCCTGGATACGACAGGGGGGCGGGGTTCGAACGAACTAGGAATCATAATGGTGACAGTCTAAAGGACAAACCACAAGACCAGTCAGTCATACAGACTAAGCGAAAGAAGAGAAGCCCCTCATTTCCTGTGCTTCAGGTCTAGGTTGATCCCACCAGATCTGGATGAAAAGCCTCCTATACTGTATGGGAACGTCATAACTACATTGGTATGATCAATACAAAGAGAAACAGGGGCAATGAGAGAGAGGGAGGACTCAAGGTCGAGGGCTCAAACAAACTTAAAGGTAAGTCAGTGTTAGTACACAGTGCACTTGATACTAATCCAGTTATCATCAGCGATATCACACATTTGAGGTCAGTGCGTACAAACAATGTGGCCTGTATCATCTGACATGGAGACATGGCAGGCTGAATTGGTCTGTTTACATAGTAAGTACGTGGTTGAGGCATGTGAGGGAACGATTTTTGTTTTGTTTTGTGTTATGATGCTTTGATTGCGAATGACTCGGTCTTCTTTTGCACATAATTGAAATTCATTCATCTAAAATTGGCGATGGCATGAATGCATATTTGTGTTGTCTCCTCTTAAAAAAGGGGGTGGGGTGGAGGGTCGGCTTCAAGTAATTTAAAGTAATTCATTGATTGACATTGTAATGAAAAGTGTTCTAGCATTTACATTTTAAGCCATGAAAAGAAAATGGGGTAAAAGTACAATATCCGAAATAAGTGAAACAGATAGTAGAAATGTTTGTGTTGATTTTGTAGTATAGGCGTGATCATTCAGGATTGCATCTCATTTCAATTTTATTTATACATTCAAGATTTAGTGTCTAATCATTGGAGAAAATGCTTACAATTACTAAATAGATAGACAAACGTCTATTTTTGTAAATGAAGTATATGCGTTGAATGAACATACACAAAACCATATTTAAAACCTAATTTAAAGGATATTTCATGCTATTCTGTATTCATTTATGCAATAGTACACTACAGTACCGCTACCATGTAACGTGAGGTGTTTTACGACAGTTCCGCGAGGGCCGCCCACGCGTTAGTGAGTAGCACAAACTCACTGTAACGGTATTTTTTCTTTAAATTGCAGTACATTACTGTGATTCACCTTCTAGCAGATAATGTCTGTATTTTATGATGCATCGGCAAAAAAAAAAGCGGCCTTATTGTTCTCACTTTCACATGTCATTACGTCTATTGGGCCGTTGGGGTACCACACATGATCTGGCGATAGTCTTTCTCTATTCCACTTTGCCTTTTGCCTTGACTAGAAGAGACCCTTTCAGTTTCATACCCGTCCATTATTCGATGCTGTATCGCTTTGTTTTTGTCTGCCCTTTCCCCCAGAACCGTTCCCTGCAGTTAGCCCAAAGGACTTTTTGATATGGCCTCGTTAGATGTTACTAAATATGTAGGTCACATCTGGGCCTTCAAAGTCTCATTAATTGGACACGAAGATAAATACGGTAACGACATTTCATCCTCTTGTATAGCGCCATCAACATTTAGTGTTCAAGAGAGTCAAGAGGAAAAGTCTGTGTTTTGGGCATTCGACTGTCTCAATCTTGCCTCGCTTGGGATCAATTCTCTGCTATGGAAGAGGAAAAGTCTGTGTTTTGGGCATTCAACTGTCTCAATCCTGCCTCGCTTGGGATCAATTCTCTGCTATGGAAGAGGAAAAGTCTGTGTTTTGGGCATTCGACTGTCTCAATCCTGCCTCGCTTGGGATCAATTCTCTGCTATGGAAGAGGGAAAGGCAAACGGGGAAGGGATGTATGGGGTAGGCTAATCAAACTAACGGCTACAACAAAAACAATAAAAAAAACAAAACAATTGATGCTCTAGGTCCGTTCACTACTCTAGCTAAAGGGACATAGACTTGACTTGCAGAAACAACATCAATTAATTTAGACACAGTTATATTTTTAACAAGGTTACAAAGATAGTTAGTGTGGAAACACAAAACTAATAGCGTCTATTCCCCATTTGGGGGGCCTCTAAAAAGTAATACCATAATTCTACAAATTCATAAAATCCTTATTAGCATTATAGTGTAGGTTGAATTATTTTAAAACGTATATACCGCTCCCAAAGAAAAATACACTTGGGGACAAAGAAAATCATGTATACGCTCCTGAAATCATAATTAAGGACATCAGAATGTCCTTCACCTATCTCTTGCTTTTCTCTATTTTAGGTCTGCGTCCCAATTGACTTGCTGACCTCAATTATAAGTTATTATTTTAATTCTAGAACCATTTATAAATCCTAGGACGAAACAGCTTAGAGGCGGGATGCCTGCGGCTCATTTGGTCTGGTACTGTTAGTTGCTTAATGAAAATTACACGTGACTTGGATTGCCGGCTCGACGATTCAGCCAACCAGTGCCACCGCAAGGGATCTTAATCTTGGAATTACATGTCTCTGAAACACTGACTTCTTCGCTGATTGGAAAGTGTCTGGTCTAGAACTGGCAGGAGACGGATATAGTAACAGACTAGAAATCAGTTCTCGACATGTTAGCAGTAATAGCACTTGTGAGCATGGTTTAGTTAGCACGTGTATAGCACATTGTGAACATCTTTTAGCTTTTAGTTAGGAAGTTAGCTCTTGTAGCACATTGTGAACATCTTTTAGCTTTTAGTTAGGAAGTTAGTTCTTGTAGCATATTGTGAACATCTTTTAGCTTTTAGTTAGGAAGTTAGCTCTTGTAGCACATTGAGAACATCTTTTAGCTTTTAGTTAGGAAGTTAGCTCTTGTAGCATATTGTGAACATCGTTTAGCTTTTAGTTAGGAATTTAGCTCTTGTAGCATATTGTGAACATCTTTTAGCATTTAGTTAGGAAGTTAGCTCTTGTAGCATATTGTGAACATCTTTTAGCTTTTAGTTAGGAAGTTAGCTCTTGTAGCACATTGAGAACATCTTTTAGCTTTTAGTTAGGAAGTTAGCTCTTGTAGCATATTGTGAACATCTTTTAGATTTTAGTTAGGAAGTTAGCTCTTGTAGCATATTGTGAACATCTTTTAGCTTTTAGTTAGGAAGTTAGCTCTTGTAGCATATTGTGAACATCTTTTAGATTTTAGTTAGGAAGTTAGCTCTTGTAGCACATTGTGAACATCTTTAAGCTTTTGGTTAGGAAGTTAGCTCTTGTAGCATATTGTGAACATCTTTTAGATTTTAGTTAGGAAGTTAGCTCTTGTAGCATATTGTGAACATCTTTTAGCTAGTTACGTTTGTATTGATTTCCACCACTGCTGGTGCGTGTCGTGGAGTTCAGGGAAAATTATAAGTGCATGAAGCACGAAGACCAAGACTAAGGCATGGCTAAACAAAATAACTAGCGGAAAGTTTTAATTCTCTGGAAACCTTTCTTCGCAACCTGCACTTCGTAATGCTCAGCCCACAGATTTGAACTTGGAACATCCCACTTGATAAAGCCCCCCCCCCCCAAATAATTTTGGCACGTAAATTTCAATATCCCCTTCGCCAACACCAAAAAGTCTTACAGTATCTGACTTATCTCGACTTCTCTCGGCTTCTCTCGGCATCTCAATGCAATATCTAAATGTTTAATAGGCTGTATGTTACTTTCTGAATCTTTCCCAAAGAATACAAATCCTCCCTAAAACAAATAAACAACTTTAATAGGCCTACTGATATTCGGTGTTCTTCAGAAAGAAAAAATGAAATCCCTTTGTTTTTGTTAGTTAACTTTCAAAAGTGTCCAGAATGGCGAGTTACGCACCAAAGAATTATTTGCTTCCAGTTTCTGAACAAACAAAACATTCACCTACTTCTGGTTTAACGGAAAAGAAATAAAATATGCATATTAGAAAAATAAGGAAGTCCCTTCTGTGCTATTAAACGTTTGTATTTAAGATTTATATATAGACTGCGTCCGAGAATAAAATCAAAGGTTAAATAGAAAACATGCGATTGCGGCGTTCAGGTTGCGAATCTGTAAAAACAGTTGCTTAGCAATTGCCTAAGAGGTAAAAGGAACCTGTGTACAAAAATTTCATACGAATCCGTTCGCAGTTACCGAGAGCTCTAGTCTAGAAACATAAATCATAGAAACACAAATAATATTGATTAACATTTGTCTATGTGAGCAGGTCAGGGTGGCGCTACTGAGTGAGGCCTTTTTGTTACTTGCTGCTGCTCAACATTTGTTTATTTAAAACAGTAGGCAGGTGGTAGCTCTACTGGGTGGGCCCAATCTGTGCAGCTCGGTCTGCGACCAAGGGGCTATAGTAGCCTAAGCAACCAGACAGCACAATTAAACTAAACTAAACTAAACATGAAATAACAAACTGAAATTATAAAAGAAACTTATATACACTTTATTTACAACCAACTTACAAAGCAATAAAAATATAGGTGAATACGACAATGAAAATAAACTTAGAAATAAACAAAAACTATATATACTTAGGCAGTAATAACTGCGGCAGACAGTTAGGCCGTAAGGCAGTTAGGCCGTAAGGCATGAATTATAGCCTGCAATTACAAAATAAACAAACATAAGACAATATTCAAAAAAAAAAAATAATGGACTATAACACATATATTAGACTGGACTGGTCTAAACCTAGTTAGTGCATACACATAATACAAGCATGAGGTAATTTCAATTACCTACATGTAGCTAATAAAAGCAATACCTGAGTTATTAAAGTCCCAGCCACAACCAACACAGGTCAGGCTAGACTACAATAAACATAAGCTAGATCTAGATAATACTAGATAAGACTAAACAAGCCGCCATGACAGCGATGCTTAGGCCGCAGCCATCTTTTACATTAAAAAGTAGGACAAAATGCCAACTTAAATAGAGTGGTTATCCTAACGATAAAATATTCATAAAAATACATAGGAAACATAAAATAATAAAATATTTACACATAGACATAGTATAGGAAAGCAAAAAGCATTAAGGCTGGCGCAATTGGGTGACGCTACTCAAATCTACAGAACTTCCGGTTCCATCAGAGGTAATCATGGCTAATTAACTAGCCAGTGATGCCACTACACTAATCAGTCTGCATCTAGACTATAGCAATAAATGCAGAAACAATCAATACAAAAACAAACGAAAGAAAGCAAAAATAAAAACATTTTCCAACTTACAGGCGGTCCCAGCTGAAATTACACTACACAAAAATAACTTTATACAGGCACCACTGTCAGCACTGACTACTGGTCAAGACAAAAGAGAGCTCAACGTGGTTCCGGAGCTAGCTATAACTGGTCAGTGCGAACATATCGGAGAGCATGACGTCACGCTAATTATCTATAACTAAACTGGGCTACTGATTTCCCTAATTTGTACCTAGCCGTACACAACAATAAAATCTAGCAAATTACTAAAGACACGGACTACACAACATTAAACAGCATTAAAAAGAGAATCTTAAAATTTAAATCTACAAAAATACAAAAAGGTATATACAAAGTTATTTCTATTCTAAACTCATATGGGGGCTCTATACCGTTTACAGACCTGCACATAAACTGATATAAAAAATAACAACCAATCCAACGCTAATGCCAAAGACAAAAATAAGCAGAACTAACCAGGGACAAAAAATAGGAAATAACATCCACAGCTCCAAGGCTAGTTAACTATTTTAAAAACTACTTTTCCTCTACGAGTAAAACACAAATAACAAAAAAAAAGACTAAAACTAGCAGAAGGTTATAAATAGCGGAAACTAAAAAATACTCAGCACTGAACTATAAAAATAAAAAAGGACACTAAATTACAAACATCATAGCCCTGGCCTATATAAATAATATAAATTAGATAAAATTAGGTCAAAAATTAGATCTAGGAGCGCCAGCTCACATCTATAAAACTTTAAATTGAGTAAATTTCTACTCAAACTTCTGCTGCTTAAGTCCCAGAGTATATTGTAATCCGTGTGTAAAAATGACATTTGTCAGTTGTCCAGTGTGACAGGCGATGTCTCGATCGAAGCTGGAGTTGATTGGAGATCTATTGAGTTTATTGATTGGCTACGCACCTGATTACTACCTTCATACTTTCATGCCATTAGAGACTTTTATTGGCTTGGAGAGAGGGAAACAGAGAGAAAGAGAGAGAGATTAGTACCATTATTAAACCTAAAAGTTTAATCACGTATCTTATGACAAAAAGACAGAATAGAATAGACACAGACAGACTCACAGATAGATAAATAGTTAGATAAATAGATAGATAGATAGATAGATAGATAATAGAGAGTGCTGTCACTATGATGATGCGATGAGTATGGTGCGGGCCGCACAGAGTGATATCCACTACCACTAGTGTTGACAGTTGACACCCTATTGGAATGATTGCACTTTTTCAAAAAAGTAGATAGATGTGTCGTCTGCTACCCACAATCCAATAGTCTTTTACTTAACATGCAATTTTATCACTCTCCTTATCTTGCTTATCATTGAAAATTCCCTCATAAAAACATGGACCTTGTATTTAATGTTTAAACCTTAGCAGTGACAAACACGTTCTCTATGGGAGATACCCTTTCACTCAACTCGCCACTGTCCCTCAGGGGCGGCCCTCCACCTCCTCCCCCCCCCCAAAGCAGCCCTCACCAACAGTGTTGAGTAAAGTGTAAATGCTACATGGGAAGCCGATGTATTCAGACCTAACTCTCCCTCCTGGCTGGTCACGTGAACAAACTGACAATCCCAAGGGCGATAAAAGTGTCGGTCTTAGTTGGCGAGTGGCAAGTGAATCGAACAGGCAATTGAGCAAGAGTAAATAGCAGGCCCACAAGGGACAGATAATGAGCTGGAGAAGGGAGGGGGGGGGGGGGTTGTGATGCAAGTTAAATACTAGTGACATAAAGAAAGAAATGGAAGAAATGAAAGAAAAGCAATTTTTTTTCAGGTGGATAGTTTTTTTTAAACTCTGCAGTTTATTTAAAGTATTATTTCGTCAAGATTGCACTTTCACAATGTATGTTTGAAGCAATGATCAATCAATCATTGTCAATATACATTGTCGTGAGCGCGTGAAGTTTTCTTTTTGTGTATAATATTTGTGTTTTAGTGTATAGGAAGTAGTTTGCATTAGGCGTCATCCTTGGTTCCCGCAGGAGAAAGAGCTTTTGTGTTAGCTGATTGTCTGTTTCCCCGTTTTAACGGTACGTAAGTACTTAGGTTTATTAAGTAGGCTGATCGTCGGCACGGGTGTCGTTAATGAAAAGTTCTTCATTGTAGCGGCATCGCTAGATCTAGGTTTTCTTTTGTTTCATGGTGTTCGGCTTGGGGTTATGGGAAAGAGTGTTGCCTCTCCACCCTTGGAGCCGTATCGTTAGCTATCGTTGTTGCAGGTGTATGAAGTTGATGTTCTGTAGGGCCCCGAGTGTGTGTGCGGAAGGTGTGTTATTGTTATTAGAACAATTATTAATGTACTGATCACCATCATGAAATTGATACTTAGGGAAATACCTTGTTAAGTTATAATTATTAAATACTAGACATATGTTACCCGCGACCCGCGGGTCTTTATTTGCGCATTACTGTCGATATAGTCACAATTAAACGAAATAAAAATGTAATAAGTAAAGCGAATGTGTCAATGTAAAAATAGTGTGAATGAAGCTATCAAATGAAAATAGTGATAGGCTTAAATCCATTTTTTTTCAAATTAAAACATTTGCTTGTAGGCCTACATATATTTGATTGAAATTTGAGATGAATATACCTAATTTTGTATGTTCATGTGTTAAAGTATAAAGTAGATCTTGAGGTAGACATAGATCTAAATCTACACTAATCTAGAGTTAAAAATTGGCTTTTATAGAGTTCATTCTGTGTTGCGCTAGTAAAAAACTATCTGCGCAAAGTGTGTTTCTTAAAATTAGATCTAGGTCTAAATCCTTTCGATCTTTTCTCATGTCAACACTGTTAACCATGGCCTAGATCCATAAATACTATAGCTTTAATAGAGTCGGACAACTATATTTTTTTTAGGGTCAAAAGTTTGTTTTAGGGCTACAATACATACACTACGGTCTAAGTTAGTACTCAAGGAACATTCCTGCCTAGTTTTATCAAGATTGGTCAAGCGGTTTTGATGTCTATAAGTAACATACATACATACATACACCTCACATTCTACTTTATAATATATAAGATTGTTCGTTGTTAACAATTGTTGGCTAATCGAGGATGTTTTAGTTTTATCTTGTCTTCGATGACATTTATTCAAGTTACCTCGCTGTTATATACGAGCATTCTTTGCTTAGGTTAACACTGATAAGCAGGGGGTAGCCCCGGCAAATGCATCATACCCCAGATGAGCCCGAAAAAAAACATCTGACACCTATCATTAAGACCTACCATTTTAAAACTTTTTTAGATGAGCTTGTCATTTTAGCTCTCGTGTTTATGTTATGTTATCACAGCGCCTGTTTGTTAACAGCGCTTTATAAATAAAATTATCTATCTATCTATCTATCTATCTATCTATCTATCTATCTATCTATCTATCTATCTATCTATCTATCTATCTATCTATCTATCTATCTATCTACTCTGTAGCTAATGATAGCTCACAGTTCCATTAAAACGCAATATGTGCAATGAATGTCATTTATCAAGTTTCAGAACTGCTACAGAAGTCGACCAACAGTTTCCTGAGACAAACATCAAAGATCTCGTGTTTCTGGTATTGTTCTACTCACTTTCCACTCCGCACACACGAGCTGTAGAACGAATGAGGGAATTATTTCAATAAAAAAATTCTTCTTGAAATTGACTTGCGGCGTACCACGGAAGTTTTTTATTTTTTATTTTTATTACATACAAAGAACAAATGTTTTTCTTTTGGTGTTTGGCATACCGTATGAGTCTGACTTACTGTCTGGCTGACATACGTCTATGTCAAGTCTACTGCCTGAGCCAAGGGAAAGGAGGTAATGAAGAGGAAGTAATTGAGAGGAGGTAATGGAGAGGAGGTAATGGGAAAGAGGTAACGAAGAAGAGGTAACTGGAAGTAGGTGATGAGGAGGAGGTAACGGAAAGGAGGTGATGGAAGTAGGTATTGTTGAGGAGGGGATGGGAGTAGGTATTGTTGAGGAGGGGATGGGAGTAGCTATTGTTGAGGAGGGGATGGGAGTAGGTATTGTTGAGGAGGGGATGGGAGTAGGTATTGTTGAGGAGGGGATGGGAACGAGCTGTAAGAAAAGAGAAGCAAAAGAAAGTGTAGAGACTACTTGAGACTACTTTAGACTACTTGAGACTACTTTAGACTATTTGAGACTACTTGAGACTACTTCAGACTATTTGAGACTATTTGAGACTACTTTAGACTATTTGAGACTACTTTAGACTATTTGAGACTACTTTAGACTATTTGAGACTACTTTAGACTATTTGAGACTACTTTAGACTATTTGAGACTACTCGAGACTACTTTAGACTATTTGAGACTATTTGAGACTACTTTAGACTATTTGAGACTACTTGAGACTATTTGAGACTACTTGAGACTACTTGAGACTATTTGAGACTTTTTGAGACTACTTGAGACTATTTGAGACTACTTGAGACTACTTTAGACTATTTGAGACTACTTGAGACTATTTGAGACTATTTTAAACTATTTGAGACTACTTGAGACTACTTTAGACTATTTGAGACTATTTGAGACTACTTGAAACTACTTGAGACTACTTGAGACTACTTGAGACTGCTTGAGACTACTTGAGACTTTTTTGAGACTTCTTGAGACTATTTGAGACTACTTAAGACTATTTGAGACTACTTAAAACTACTTAAGACTATTTGAGTCTATTTGAGACTACTTGAGACTATTTGAGATTACTTGAGACTATTTGAGACTACTTGAGACTACTTGAGACTTCTTGAGACTATTTGAGACTATTTGAGATTTCTTGGGACTAAGGTAACTCTATTAAAATTAAGAAATGATTTGTCAGATCCAAATGGTGTTTATATTCATAGATCTTTTGTGCGCTTTGGTGATTATTAATGACGTTTGGCTATACCCCATTCCACCCAACATTAATCCGCCTCTGATTTCCCTAAAAGCGCCAGTGAATTGTGATACGCTTACTATTACTTCTGATATCAATTTGTCTGAGAAAGCTGCCAATACATAGCTTGTCCCGAGCAAAAAATGTTTGGTAGAAAATTCAAGAAAGTGCTCCTTAATGTAAACACCATTGTACTCCTCAATGTAAACACCATTGTACTACTCAGTGTAAACATCATTGTACTCCTCAATGTAAACATCATTGTACTCCTCAATGTAAACATCATTGTACTCCTCAATGTAAACATCATTGTACTCCTCAATGTAAACATCATTGTACTCCTCAATGTAAACATCGTTGTACTCCTCAATGTAAACACCAATGGACACATAAATGTAAACATCATAGTACTTCTCAATGTACACATTATTGTACTCATCAATGTACACATCATTGTACTCCGCAATATACATAGCATTATACTTCTCAATATTCCGGAACAGTTTTTTTTTTGTTTTATTGCATAGTTTGGAAAGGAATTTTAAAGACAACCCCCTCCCCCATCCCAATTGGCTCCGTTGGGGCAAGTAGTGTTTAAGCGTTAAAATGTCCCTTAAAATAAAAAAAAAATTAAAGAAAAAAAAGCAGTCACAAAATCCCCCACTCCCTATAGCCGGAGGTTCTTATTTCGGAAAGGAAGGGGGGGGGGACCCTCGAAACTGCCACCCTCCTTCCTGTCGAAAAGCGCGCCCTGTAAGTAGATCTAGTAATTATAAATTGAATGCTTAAAACGTTTTCACTTTTATTTTAAATGGCTGTTCAACAAGTTTAATCTCTGTTTATTGTAATAACAATTTTATTGACTGTTTGTTCACAAGAGACTTTTGTTCAAGTTATTTAAAGTTTATTTATTAAAAATATAGCGCCTACATCGATTCAGTTGTACTAGCTGTTTGAAGCTACAAATTAACTACCAACCAACAAGAAACCGGGGTGGGGGGGGGGGGGGGGGGGACAGGCGGCGAAAACAATGTTTAATGTAGTTATTAATTCACGTCTAAATATCATTAAAATGACATCATTACCAATGTTTAAAAAATTAAAATATCTTACGTGACGTCGTTTCCTCCTCTCATAAGACTTTGTCCTAACGAAGTTTTTCGAGATTCTTCCAGATTTTCTTCTCAGAATGATTGATTTTTTTTTCTGCCTATTCCACTTCATTATAGTGACGACTTTTATGTACTTAAAAAACTCCTTGACCTCACTGTGGGAGCCCACATCGCTCCTATAGATCCACAGCTTCTAATAAGGGACCAAACGAAAATTTTGTCTCGTAGTGTGTCGCACCCGGAATTATTTTTTACAAACCCTGCCTTACTGTGTATTGTTTCAAATCATTGTATAAGTGACTTGTACTTATAATTATTTATTTTGAATTACCACAATTTAAGAAAAATATTCAGCGCTGAGTTGTTTCATTTTGTCCTAGTGGTTTGTTGAATAAATCTGTAGGCACCTCTGAATCCGCGTATGTCAGATGATTGGGGAGACAATGCACGTCTCTCCCAAATAGACTCGTGACATTCGCCAAGTGTTAGGGAACGTTGAAATACAACCAAATAGATAGATCTGTTTTTTACATTGGAGGGGTATTTTTTAAAGTTCAAACCCCGCAGGCGGGGGATGGGAGTTTAAATTCAAAACCCCTTTGGCTACGCTCATAGAATTTTGGGTGTATAATTTGCTTTCTTTTTAATATTAAAGGTATTTGGCTACGATTTTAGAGTGTGTAATTTGCTTTTTTAAAATATATATTGAAAAGGTATTTTTTAGCTTCAAAAACCACTGTAGGGGAGTTTAAACTCAAAACCTCTTTGACTACACTCATAGAGATTTGAGTGTATAATTTATCTTGTTTTTAATATTAAAGATGTACTTTTTACCTTCAAACCCCGCTGAAGGGGGGTTTAAACTCAAAACTGAGTCAAAACCCATTTAGCTACGCTCATAACATTTTGAGTGCGTAATTAGCTTTTTTTTATAATGAACAGGTATTTTTTAGCTTCAAACCCTACTGAAAGGGGGGGGGGTAAACTCTAAACCCCTTGAAAATTTTGAGTGTGTAATTTGGTTTTTTATATTGAATAGGGCGTTTATCGTACATTTTGGAGGGGGTTTTAAATCAAAATCTTCCTTAACTGTGCTCTTGGACTTTGGGGATTGTCGTTTGGATTTTTTTTTGGTTTTGTTTTATAGAAGAGGGGATTTAACTGCTAAAAACCCTGGTAGGGGGTTTTAAACTCAAAACCCCCTGGTATGGGCTTTAAACTCAAAACCCCCTAGTAAGGGGTTTTAAACTCAATCACCCTTGGCTTTGCTGGGGAAAGTGATGGTTTAGTATTAAAATCTCACCTAATATAAACAAACTCAAAATAAAAAAAATTCCGATCTCCCTGACTCATTTCGGGGGGGGGGGGAGGGTTCAACTCCCCAAATCCATCCCCCCTGGCAAGGCATATATATATATATATATATAGATATAGATATAGATATAGATAGATAGATAGATAGGTAAATTGATTTATATATTCTTTTAATTATATTTTTATTTATATATATTTTAAAAAATTTATTTGTAGAAATAAAAAATGCAAAAATTAGTTTATAGGCCCAATTGGCAATTATATAATAAAAACAATTGGCAGCGGTGGGATTCGAACCCACGCCCCCGAAGAGACTGGTGCCTAAAACCAGCGCCTTAGACCGCTCGGCCACGCTACCTGACGATTGTTTTTGCTGAACTAATGATGAATTTATCAGTTTCATCAAACAGCAATTCGCGTTTGTCACTTTTGCTTCATTTTTCTCCAATACAATAATATTTCTACTACCACTACTGCATTGTCACGTGGCTGCTTAATTAGGGCTGTTTATAAATTGATTGTCCGTTACTGCAGACATTGTCAATGAGAGTCTTGTTAGAGATTTAATTTACACAACTAGTGTGAATCTATCTATCTATCTATCATTTAAACGTTCAAACCTCATTATTAATTGTGTACAGTTTATAGTTTGTTTCTTTTTTTCTTTATAAAGTCTAACTGATATCTAATAGTCTATTTCAAAACAATTTGTACGATGTGTACCCTACCTCCCAGAACCTTTTTTTTGTGTTCGCCTAAATTGTTTCTTTTTTTTTTTTTTACTCCTAATTGTGACAATGTAAGTATAGATTTTTTTTTTAACTCATGCAACTCCGCTATAGGAGATTGAACTTTGCCATAAGCTAGGACGTAATGAAGATGCCACTGACCATTGCCTCACTGGACAGCAAAAACGTTTACTGTATGTTCCCATGACCGTGCACACAGTAGCATCATTGGGATTAATGGAATCTTACTCTCCTAGTTTAACCACTTGCCACTCAACACTGACCAGACCTCCCTGCTCATGTCACTAATTGGTTGATTAGTTGTCCATGCTGCTCCTGCAAAGGTCAAACGGTCATCGAAAGAATGGGGATAGTGTTATAAATGTCAGGGGCGGAGCTCAGGGGATAAATAAATTAGCAACGTAGTTTTCTTATTCTTTATAAATTTGTTTAATTATTTATTTATTTATTTTTATTTTTTTTTGCATTTTCTTTTATAGAGAAATATTTTTATGGTGATAGCATACCTAGTGCGCTATGGTCTGAACTCTTTTGTAAATGTATGTGTGTGTGTGTGCGGGTATGTGCGCGCGGGTGTGCATATGTATATGTATGTGTGGGTGTGTGGATGGCGTGTGTGTGTGGGTGGGTGTGTGCCTTTTTAAAACGTTTTTTCCCCTTCATGGCCCAACGAATAATTTCAGAGAAGTGACGCCCCTGTGCAGTTTTTACAAAGTTTACATCATCTCAGTCTGTCGGTCTGGGTAGAATCTTATACACTTTATATCTCCCCCCTTCCTATTCTCAATCAAGGTGAAACACAATTAGTCATTGTCGATGGCAACACATGAATCAATTAAAAAATTAACTAATTTTATTATTGAATCAATTAGTCGTAATTGATTGGTTTACTTTTCAGCTCTTGGGATCTATTGTATCTTTTTCTTTGGCCAACGGTTTACGAGCATGTGGCCAGCACAACGACCAACCGCCATTACTTTCCCTAACTTAAGTCAGGTACCTGTTAGAGTTAGGTGGACTCAGGGGCTCCCTAAAGATACAGAAATTCAAAATCCCAGTCTTCACCGAGATTCGAACCCAGGACCCCAGGTTCGGAAGCCAAGCGCTTAACCACTTCACAACCGAACCCCTGTAATTAATTAGTTGTGCTTTATATCGAATAGGTACTAAGCTATGGAGAGATACACCTTGTGTAGAGAATTAGGGCGTTCCCTAACAGTTTTAAGCTACAGACTTTTTAAAACTATAAAACCTTCTATTTTTTATAAGTACTTGAATAGCTCAGTGGCTAACACGAGCACCATCTCCCATATATCCCTCCTCGAACACACGTGATTGGAGCTTAATGCACTGGACAAGCTATAAGCAGGAATGTTACACTGAACATAAAACGATTGGTAACTATCACAATCATCAATTAATAGTGGATGTCAGGATCTATGAAGATGCAATGATAGATGTCACGTTGAAGATTATCTTAGTCTACATCACACTAACAATGATCGTGATTGCCGAGGATCTTGAAATCTTCTTTTAATAAGATGATCGTATAGAAGTAGCTAGATCTAGTTGATAATACGATCATTCAAAATGTTGCCAGTTGATCATCTAGAAGTTGTTAATCGTTAAGTCGATCTAAGTATATTACTATATTCAATGAAGAAACTTCTCTTCGTCTAAAACAATTACATTAATACAGAACTTGAAAAAGCTATTCACAAATAATTACAATGGTTAAACGTACTTGAATAGAATGATAGATCTACACAATAATATAATTGAGTTCTAATACAAAACTTTAGTACATGTTATCACTTCCATGTTTCATACAAGACTGACTAATAAACCAGAACCTTCCCGGGCTCAAGCGATGTCACGTGTCCAACGTCGCTCATTGCAACCAATAAATGCAGCCCAAGTTACACTAATTAACATATCTCCACGTGAGAAATTACCCGAGGTTGCTGACGAGTTAAATATAGATACTGTGTACGTGACAGTAACAATATTTCCAATCGCACCAAGTTATCATTGTTTGTCTAGGTCAGTGGTCTTCAACCTTTTTCGTGTTTTTCTCTACAAAAAAAAATCCGCCAGCGCCCCCTCCCCCTCTTTTTTTTTCAAAGAAAAATACTAATAAGAAGATGGCAAATTTGAATAACATTTCCTTTATATATTAATTTAATTTCATGCTGTCAATAACAGATCTTAAATTTTACAACTATAATTCAAAAATTATTTCTAATAACTTGCAGTGATTATATACATACATTTATCCCATTGTCATGGCTTTCTTTCAAATTCTTTATCTAGTCTTATTTTAAGTTACTGAATATTAGGGCCCTACTAATTTTAGATTTAATTGTAAATTAGTTTTATTTTTATTTAAATATTATTATTGCTGAATTCATTACAAAAAGGAAATTAAGCTTGTGCCCTCTGCAGTCTGACAATTCTAATAACATGGCGAAGGTTTTTTCTAGCGGCTACATCCAGTCTATTTCTCTCTTTACTCATTACGTTGTTTTATTAAATCTATTTTAACCAGATATGTTGATGGAAAAACTAAATGTAATTTTCAACCACAGTTTTGTAATTGTACAGGCACATTTAGGTGCAGCCATATCTTACAGGCACATTTAGATGCAACCATGTCTTACAGGCACATTTAGGTGCAGTCATATCTTACAGGCATAATTAGGTGCAGCCATATCTTACAGGCACATTTAGGTGCAGCCATATCTTACAGGCACATTTAGGTGCAGCCATGTCTCTGTTGTGCCTCCTACATAAACATTCTTTTACTGAAGAAATAATTTTGTAAATCTATTTTTGTTTCTGCGACTCAATTTATACATTAGTAATGGATTTTTAAAAATTGTCATTTATATTTAAAATTTTCCCATTTATGACATCCTAGAACAGAATTGTTATTTCGCCATAGAGCATTTTTAGGTGAATTAGATAAAACATCGATGTCCTTAGGCAGTGAATCATATTTCAACAAAAGGGTTATGTGAGATTGTAAAAACCTATAAAATAAATTTAATTTCTCAATAAAAGAAAGAAAAATGATTAAATCAATGAAAGTCAACCTCTTTCCTTGCAGTCGATGTTTGGTTTTATTCATTAGCGTTAGATGCCTACCATATGAAACAAATCTTCTTTTTTTTTAGCCCACTTGAAGTCATCGCCAACCGATGAATCTTCCTGCTTCTAAAATAATTCCAAAATTTTTATTAACTCTTTCTCTCCTAATCGACGATACCGTCGTTGATTTTGACCTCACTAAATTAAAAAACATGTTTAGTTTTTTAAACTTGACTTTGAATTATATAAAAAGAGCAAGCATTTCCCTTTAATTCTATACCAAATACAACATTTTCTAATAACAAACAACAAAGTTATTGAAGCCCAATCATAACAAGGGTAGTGAAATAGTAATGAGCAAAATGAAGAATGCCTTCAAAACGTGGAAAATAATTACGGAGAGAAAGAGTTAAACAGCACAACATAACGAGTAATAAAACTCCCTTTCAGCGAACTTCAGTGTAATATAAGAGTTTAATATGTTGCTCATCATTGGTTTCGCAAAACTGTTATGCCCAGCGCTCCCTCTACCACCCCCATTGTGCCCAGCGCCCCTCTACCGCCCCTTTGGCTACCAGCTCCCCCAATTTCACGAAATCGCCCCCCCCCCCCCGGTTGAAGACCACTGGTCTAGATCCATTAAAAATTAATGACATGATTGATTCAAGGTAATTGATGCAATCTCAATGAATATAGTCCTAAGTGTATTAGTTATATTTTACTTTTTTTAAAAAATAAAATTATGCAACACAGTGACGGCACACACACACACTTAATAGTTAATTCTAAGAATCTTTAAGATTTCGTTTTTTATAGTCTGCCATTTTGAATGAAGTCCAGACAACACTAACCCTACTAAGAGAGTCAACAGGATTGTCGTCTTCAGAGATTCATCTTTCGCTTTGTAGGACACGACAGTGTGACCGGAACTGACCGAATGAGGGTCACTCATGATTAGGTAGTAGGAGGTAGGGGTTGTTCTGAAATTGTTGTATAAATAATGATTTAGTGCTAGAAAAGACACCCCCACCCCGGCCCGCCTTTTTTTCCATTCCTAAACTACGAAACGCCACTGGCTCCTTAACGTCCTTCTCTCAGCCAGCAACGGTCACATAGGAAGTCCGAATGACATTGATGGAAAATCCTGGCTTGATTATCTCCCTTAGAGTGGATCAAGGGTCGTAACTGTTCTGACAACTGATGCCTTGCGAACATCAAAATAAAAAAAAAATGGATAAAAAGTTTACAGGGGGTGGGATCGAACCCACGTCCCGGAAGAAACTGATGCGGGCGTTTGATGTTAATTTCTAAACATTAAAACTAACAGTCTAGAAAATTCGTAAGTATTCTGGTAGCTTGATGGAATGTGTGGAAATATGAAGGCGCCGCCCCAAATGGAAGAAGTTTTAAGATAGTCAGGAAATGAAATGTGACTTTGATTTGAATGCATTCTTCTTCGTTCTCATTTTACATGTCGGAGGGTTCAGATCAGTAATCCTATATCTGAGATGAACTGCGCAGTGGTTTACAAATCTGGCATTTCTCCGTAAAGTTTTTGTTCTACAGGAAGGTTTTGCTTTGTTAATGCATTCAATTCTTTCAATAAATAAACAATGATTGTGTCTGTCACGGTACTATTGAGGTGTCAGATATCACAGTGTTTTGATGGGTCAATTCTGTCACTGGATTCTCTAGATGAGGTGTCAATGTCTCAAGATGTTCAGTGACGTGCTGGGGATTCTGTAGATATATCTCTAGATCTAAATATGTCTTAGAGATTTAAATAACAAAGATCCTTTCAAATCAAATGCAAAACTTTAATTCAAAAACTTGGAATCACAATAATGTACAGAATATACAAAATAAAACTGCATCAAATGACTATCTTCGTCTAGGGTCGCACCGCAAATAGATTCAAATTAATACTCGATCTAATTTCACAACTACTAAAATCTATGACTTGTCACTTCATGTTACATCTCCAAACTAATTTCTCTAAATCACGCTCAACCAAAAATTTTCTTAACTCCTCCCAAACTCATTAACTCCTTGCTTTAACCAATCCAATCATTCCCTAGGAGGCGCTACCTAACGCGTGTCTGATGACGTCATGGGTTTTTCTAAACACCTGCACGTGGGGTTTTCCATACTGGGATAATAATATACTTAGTTTATTACCCTAGATTAGGTTTATTTAAACTGATACGTGACAGCGTCCCATTGAGATCAACTCGACATCTAGTGCTAAGGTCATTGTCTGATTTGACGCCAAGAATAAACCGCTTGGCTAACTGGGGGGGGGGGGGGGGGGCGCCTCTCTTCGTGACTAGGGTTTTTTAGGTCTGTATTTGACTCGAGCTGAGTTGTGCCTTCTGAGCGTCTTAAGCAGCATGAAAACTTTTCAGAATTCCTCTCCCCCCCCCCCCCCTTTTGAAAAAAAAAATTTTCGCCAAGTCCCTGAAAAGTTTTCAAATATTCAAGCGAGGAAACAAATACATGTCATTGAAACATTTCGCGTAATATGAGAGTGTGCACAATTGTAGCATGTACCATTTGAAAAGACTCTTGACAAGACAGTTGGACGTATTCCAGTTCTCTATTGAATGCTCAAACAGTCCTCGCTTTGAGCAAGCAATTACCTTGACATTGTTTACTTTCATAGGAAAAACAAGTGTCCGTCTGTCCGTCGGTGTTGTTTTTGTTTTTAGACGTCAGTTGGACCTACATGTCATGTCACAATGGTCATTGTCAACCTGCTGTACATTCACGTCTTAAATGGTGCGTATTCCTTCCTGCGGCGTGTCCTTAATAAGGCTTACAATCATTAGCGTGGAACCCACTTTTTCTTGTTTTTTTTTTAAACACGAAATGGTAGGAGCGAAAAGAGAGAGATAGAGATAGTGTGTATGTGTGTGTGTGTGTGTGAGAGAGAGAGTGAGAGTTTGTGTGTGTGTGTGAGAGAGAGATAGTGTGTATGTGTGTGTGTGAGAGAGAGAGAGTGAGAGTTTGTGTGTGTGTGAGAGAGAGAGATAGTGTGTGTGAGAGAGAGAGATAGTGTGTATGTGTGTGTGTGAGAGAAAGAGAGTGAGAGTTTGTGTGTGTGTGAGAGAGAGATAGTGTGTGTGAGAGAGAGAGAGAGAGAGCGTTGGGTTTGAGGGCCAGGAAAAGAGGTAGCGGAGATAGAGAAATGGAAAGAAAGCCTCCAATACAAATTCCCTGCTGTGTTTGAAATTCATGGACTGTTTGGCGAGTTCTTTCAATTCCTGACGGGGTGAGCTTTAGACAGCGAGGAAGATTTACAAAGCAGGACTGTGAGGAAAACCCATTACCAGGGCAACTATCTGTCTCGTGGCAACAATTTTTCCAGGGCTAAACAGTGGGGCGTCAGTTAAAACGACTTGAAGATGACCGTGCTGTTATTGCTATCTATTTAAACCTGGCCCCAGGGCGGGGCTAGAGGACGCAGTTGATGAATATTTTTTTTTTTTGCGGTTACTTCCGAAATCCATCAGTAATTGAATAGAGTTGAACGAATTTTTCTATGTGCGTACCTCGCGTGTACATCCGATGTGAAAACACTGAGGAAAAAAAAGGGGGGGGGGCAACGAATAAAATTATTATGAGTGCAGGGGCGGTAGGTTCAGAAACAGATTTGGTTTAAAAGATCTGCAACTGTGGAGAAAAATTTTCGGTCTCATACGTATTAATATCTACTGGGTTGACCCTTGATCTCTTAAAAAAAAAAGAAAGAAAAAGCTTATCAATGATCTAGGAAATAGTTGAATTTGTTATTTGACTATTTCCTTTCAAATGTGCGCACTTGATGACAATTTGTGAGACATTTTGTTTTTCTCTCTTGATCGGGATTTTACATCCCAGTGATGTGTACGCACTATCCACTGAAATTCCGCTTTTTATTTCTCTTCCACACTGTGTCCAGTGGGAATATTCACCTGTTCAAAAACTTCCCATTGATTCTGACCATTTGCGCCTCAACACAGCCAGTTTTTGACTCTCTTCATGACAATGCATCTTCTTCCCAAACCTTTCAAATCCACACCTCTTTCTAGGACACCCCTCAATGACACCCCTCTTTCTAGGACAACCCTCAACGACACACCTTTTTCTAGGACACCCCTCAACGACACACCTCTTTCTAGGAGATCATGTTCATTGTGAGCTAGCTGGGCGCAATCATCGGCATAGAAAAGCTTCATTATGACCATCTCCTTTGTTTTTGTATGGGATGGTAGACATCGAAGATTGAACGAAACCGGATGTAGATGCCTTCTTGCAATCGCTGCCTCATTTGACCAAGCATTACGCCAAAGAAGATAGAGTAGGAGCAAGTACACAGCCCTGCTTCCCGCCATTTTCTATTGGGAAGTGATCAGAAAGGGCACCATTGTGTCTGATCTGGCCTTTTTGTCCGACATGAAACTGCTTGAGAATGGATAGGAACGTAGGTGGGCCTCCCGGGCTGGCCAAAATCTCCACAAACCATCGCGACTGATCGTGTCGAAAGCCTTGGTGAGGTCCACAAAGGCAGCATATAGGTTTAATAGCTTTTTTGGACGCCTTCAGACGAGAATTTGGCGGAATAAATCGCTTCGCCTGCCTACAAAAATCAATGTCTACCAGGCGGTGGTTCTCTCAACCCTTCTATTTGGATCTGAGACATGGACACTATACAGAAAGCAAGTAAGACTACTTGAGCGCTTTCACCAAAAATGCTTGCGCTCCATCATGAACATACGGTGGCAAGATTGCACTACAAACAGCGATGTCCTTGCGTACGCCTGTATGGACAGAATAGAGGGACTTCATATGGTCCGACAGTTACGCTGGGCAGGGCACGTATCCCGTATGGGAGAAGAACATATGACAAAGGCAGTCTTTTTTTTTTTTGTAAGCTAAAAGGTAGTCGACATAGCAGAGGCGCCCAACGGAAACGCTTCAAAGACAAGCTTAGGCGTCAACTTGCATTGGCTGACATAGAAGAGAGCACCTGGTTGCATGCTGCTTCAGAACGAGACAGCTGGAGGTCACTCACAAAGACCGCGGGATACACATTTGAGACCAAAAGAAAATCCGCTGCCGAGGACAAATACAGACGGCGAAAAGAAAATGTAAATTGACCACCTGCGGACAATGGTTATGCCTCATTGCGTGTGGCAAAATATGTAGGTCACAGCTGGGGCTGCGCAGCCACGGGAAATACTGCATTCCTCACTAGTTTTCGAACTCGAAGACAAGCCTTATATTTGTCGATTGCAAAGTCTCGGCAGCACCAGCTCATTACCAAGTTTGTCTGCTAGCAGTGTCACCTTACACAGGATGCCATCCCTAAAGTGTTCCTCAGCCACTAGCGGATCCAGAACTTTAGAGTGGGAGGCGCGATTTTTTTCCAAACCCTAACCCTAACGCCGAGTAAACCCTTATCCTATGCATAAACGTGTGTACAGCATATATATATATATGATAATAAAATAGAGCAGTGTTTCTCAACCTTCAGCGAAAAAATAAAAAAAGTCATGTTGAGGCCTTTCTCTTGCAAGCTTGGGGTCTGGGGGAGCGTGTAAGATTTCCCCAGTGGGGTTCGGGGTGAAGCCCCGACGCCAAAAGCGTTTTCTTGCATTCTTCACTGAAGAAACGCATTCTCCTGACATTTATAGCTCATTATTTATCAGTGGGGTTCGGGGCGAAGCCCCGATGCAAAAAGCATTTTCTTGCATTCTTCACCGTATAAACACATTTTCCCTACATCTACAGCTCACTATTTATCAGTGGGGTTCGTGGCTAAGCCCCGACACAAAAAGCATTTTCTTGCATTTTTCACTGCATTCTCCTAACATTTATAGCTCATTATTCATCAGTGGGGTTCGGGTCGAAGCCCAATCATGAAAAGCGTTTTCTTGCATTCTTCACTGAAGAAACGCATTCTCCTGACCTAAAGCTCATTATTCATCCTATTATAAAGGATCTTTTGAATAATGTTGAAAAATATTCTAATATAAATTTTTACGCCCTTAATACATTGCAAATAAAACCGATTTGTTCCTTGAAAAGATAAGATACCCCACATCTTTACATTAAGGCTTTGAGGATCGCCGCCGAAAAAAAATTATTCGATAAATAATATTCAATAAAATACAAGCATAAATTGTGAGTTATAGTCCAAAACATAATTAACTAAAAAAATATCAGATTGAGTAAAGGTTAGAAAAAGGCGGCTAGGAAAAAATCATTTGGATTTAGAACTCATCTCAACTCTTATACTGAAATATTTCGTTTGAATTAAAACTTTTCCAATGCAAAGTCTTTCTTAAAATAATTAAGATAAATTCATGTGAAATTACATAAACTTTGTCTGGAAAGGGGAGGGGGCGATAGAGTGAAAATGATTAATCCTCACTCCTTTTTATAATTTTTGCTAATGATTGCATTTGGCATTAAAGAATAGGGTTGGGGCGACTCGATATAAGAATTTAATTTTATAGCATGTATAAATTTTATTAGTGACAGATTTTTTAAATATTTTGTAATTTCTTAACTATAATACAAAAAAAAAAAGTATTGGTTTGTCCCATGGGGGGAAGGTGATTGCATGTATCGCCCCTCCCACCTAGTACAACCTTTTTTCATTTTATATTTACTAATGATAAAATTTGAGATTAGAGTGTGGTGCGACATAATATACAATGGGTTCACGTAGTTTATATTATATACATATTCAACTAATTTTGTTCACATACAATGATTTCTCCATAAAAATAGGACCGCCCCCCCACTCAGAGGGCTAGAGTGGGGAGGGCAGTATATGCAATCGCCCCCCCCCACCCCACCGAATCGGCAAAAATACCTAAAGGAGAGCGACCTAATATAAAATTTATATATTAATTCAACTAATTTTGTTCACAAACTACGATTTCTCCGAAAAGTAGGACCGCCCCCCCACTCAAAGGTTTTAGGTGGGAAGGGCAGTAGAGGTATTCGATCCCCACCCTATCGGCCAAGAGGGGAACGACATAATATAAAGATCGGTTAAAATACCAATAACAAGTTTTAATCATATAGATATTCAATTGATTATGTTAGCAAGCTGTGATTTCTACATATAAATTTTACCGCCCCCCCACTCGAAAGTTTATGGGGGGGGGCGTAATTAATGCCATCGCCCCTTCCCGACCCTACCATGTCGACCAACATACTAGAGAGGGGGGGCGAAATAATCTAAAAATAGGTTTAAATATAAATAATTAGTATATATTATTAAAATAAGTAATAAATTCGTATACAAATTTTTTGAATTCTATACTAAAATTCGTCCGCCCCCCCCTTTCGGGGAGGGGGGAAGGGTCGGCCGAGTGGGGGGGGGGGCGATGGCCCCTTCCGCCCCCCCCCCCCCCCCTTGGATCTGCCAGTGTCCTCAGCATGGTAAAGTTGGTTTTTGATTATGTCATTAGTGTGACTGCTGATGTGCTGTTGAGCGGCCGCTTGTGCAACTGCAACATAGTGGAAACTGGTTCAAGAATGAAAAGACAAATCAGAAACACATGAGAAGCAGGCACTGATTACACATATGCTGATTGTCTGGTTTCACTTACAACCGTTATTTTTTTACATACGCCAAACAGTCAAAGATCTTCTCAAATTTGTGACTTAAAGCGCGAATCAATTCGTGTTTCTCTGCCCATTGTGTCTCACACAAAAGAGGTCAATTTAGCACCAACGCTCTCGCTTGGGACTGTTACGGAAGAAATAGATAATCTTCTTGATGACACCAACAGCATTACGAATATCTGAAATGTCATTCAGGTCAATCATAACAAGTTTAAGTCTGTGTGATGCGCTTTTGGATATTTTTCACGAATCCTAGCCTGAACACGGTTCTGAATGATACCCATCACGGGTCAGCCATCGTAATCTTGGCCGAGTAATTTGTCCATTTCTAAACTATACATAATGTATTCGCTGACAATGACGTTAGATACAGGCACTGCGTCACTCTTTAAAACAGGAACGAAACCTATGAATTCTCGAATACAATCGCCATCAACAAATCCAACTCTCAAACATATTAATTCAGAGCCAGAGATATCTGCATTTTCATTACCGAAATACCAAGAAAACACAGTTAATTCATGCTGTTGCCAGTGCTCCGTCGATACAAATCAAAGTTTTGACTCAAATGGCATGAGAAGAACTTTCTTGTATCTCTTTATCGTAGGCTGGTGGACGTGTTTCACCTGCTATTTTATTGAGCGCTAACATTGGCCGCAACTCCACAAGACGTAAATACATTGACCAAGATAACAGTACTCCACTTGTATCCTATTCTAGGCCTTGACTAAATATAATGATAACTATAATAATGTGCAAGTGAAAACAAATCGTCGCGACTAACATGCTATAAAATATTGAATTGCAAGCCTATAATTAGGCGTACATGGTCGGACATGAACTACAGATTAGCCTATTCTAGTTTATTACAATAATAGCTTTCAGTGGAAGCACTACACGTTAAGTTGCTTCCTAGCAAAAGTTAATTGATTTGAAGGTGTAAAAAACTGGCTAAAAGTTGGTTACTTAGAATACAGAGGGGTGCACGTAAGTGGTCAGCCATCAATTCCTGGTAAGCCTGAGGCTAGTCTACTACAACTGTGCTTCAGTCACAAATGGAAGCACTACTTGTTCAGTTGCTAATTAGATTTTGATGGTACAAAATATGGTTAGAATTTGGCTGCCCAGAATCCGGGGGGGGGGGGGGGTGCAAGTGCACCCCTTGCATCCCCTGCGGGCGCCCATGGTCCCATACTATATGTTTATCAATCACTGTATGACTATGCCACTAAACTACAATTCGATTAAACGCTATATAATAGAACATATATATAAGCATCTGTATGATACAACAGATCTATCACAGCTGTATGATACAAAAGATCTATCATAGCTGTATGATACAAAAGATCTATCACAGCTGTATGATACAAAAGATCTATCATAGCTGTATGATACAAAAGATCTATCACAGCTGTATGATATAATAGATCTATTAAATGAAACTAAAAATAAATTTGTTTTTTTTTTTGCCTTACTTCGTCTAACCAAAGAAATGTTTCATCATGGTCATAAAACATTTCACAGATTTGGCGATGCAGTCGGCGGTGATAGTTGAAATATGCAATAAACAACTGACGTCTGCTCAGCCACAAGACTACGCCTCTGAGAAGATAGCGGCAGCCCTACGGCGGTAGGCGCCTGGCCTATCAAAACGTTTGCACCTTTTTTACATGAAGCATTGATTGTAAAAGTTTTCGCCTGTAAAAAAAAAGGAATTCATTTCTGGTGCTCCCTCGAGCGCACCCCCTTCAGCCCTTTCTTCAGAGTAGAGTATGTAGTTTGTGTTGATACTAGGCTTTTATTGTGTGAACAAGATTGATATTGAGAAGTCAAGTTGAGACCATCTCTTCTCATCCAGTTCTACCAGAAATCTTAGGTTGAAAAGTATCCTACCTTAATTCCCCCCCCCCCCCCCCCCCCCCCCACCTCGGTTTGTGTAGTTGTATCAATTAGTTTGTATCATTCATGTACTTACATTTTAATAGATCTAAACCAACAACAATAAATCTGTGCGATTATAAATATTTACAAAGCTTATATCAACTCACTCGGTCTGTCTATTGGTCTGTCAGTCTGGTCAAATGTTTGTACACGTTATTTCTCCCACACCCAATCTTGAATTAAGCTGAACATTTTTTCACAATTATTTCTTTGACCTGACAAAGAAATAAAGAAAAAAAGAAACAATAAAAAAAAACAAAAAAACAAGTAACAGAGGGGAAGATAGAAAGAAAGAGAGAGAGAGAGATAGCTAACAAACGAGAGAGAGAGAGAGATAGCTAACAAACGAGAGAGAGAGAGAGATAGCTAACAAACGAGAGAGAGAGAGAGAGAGAGATAACAAACGAGAGAGATAGAGAGATAGCTAACAAACGAGAGAGAAAGAGAGAGATAGCTAACAAACGAGAGAGAGAGAGAGAGATAGCTAACAAACGAGAGAGAGAGAGAGAGATAGCTAACAAACGAGAGAGAGAGAGATAGCTAACAAACGAGAGAGAGAGATAGCTAACAAACGAGAGAGAGAGAGATAGCTAACAAACGAGAGAGAGATAGCTAACAAACGAAAGAGAGAGAGAGATAGCTAACAAACGAGAGAGAGAGATAGCTAACAAACGAGAGAGAGTGAGAGAGATAGCTAACAAACGAGAGAGAGTGAGAGAGATAGCTAACAAACGAGAGAGAGAGATAACTAACAAACGAGAGAGAGTGAGAGAGATAGCTAACAAACAAGAGAGAGAGATAGCTAACAAACGAGAGAGAGAGAGAGAGATAGCTAACAAACGAGAGAGAGAGATAGCTAACAAACGAGAGAGAGAGAGATAGCTAACAAACGAGAGAGAGAGAGAGATAGCTAACAAACGAAAGAGAGAGAGAGATAGCTAACAAACGAGAGAGAGAGATAGCTAACAAACGAGAGAGAGTGAGAGAGATAGCTAACAAACGAGAGAGAGTGAGAGAGATAGCTAACAAACGAGAGAGAGAGATAACTAACAAACGAGAG